>JAUMHQ010000105.1:3222929-3245406 GCA_032361165.1 Enteromius paludinosus | reverse complement strand
TCAATAAATACCGTACCGTGCCATTCATACCGAGGTATTACCGTACCGTGAAATTTTGATACCGTTACATCCCTAGTGGACATATTTCATCCACTCAATATTCGTGTGACTGTACATAATATGTTTTTTTGTCTATGCATTCCCTGTGATTTGTAGATATCAGTCACACACGTGGCCCTTTGGATGGTAGTCTTTATGCTCAAGTTAAGAAGCGTCGAGCACCAGGCTCCAGTCCCAGCAGATGCCCAACTTCCATTGAAACCTCCACAAATTCATCCAGTCATTCCTCTTCTACTCCTTTCATTCATCTCTCCATCCAGCCTCTCTCGCTCAGCAAGGATGCAAATAGCTCCTCTGCCCCACCCAAATCTCTCTCCCCACCTCTAAGAGAGAAAAAAGAGAAGGACGAAGACAGGGAAAGACACAGAGAAACTGCAATTCTTGATGATGGTGATTGCTCTCCCGTGAGACCCGATAGGCCGGTTCAGTCATGTTATGGTCGCCCGTTTTCGCATACACATTCAGTATGTGATCCAGACCTGACCAGCTCGCATGCCCTTGCGCAAACTCTCCATCCCAAACACAGCACACTTCCCTGCAGCCGCACCGCCCCACTGCCAGTCCGAGACTTGTGTGTATCCCAGCCTGATATTTTATGGGAAAGAGGGCGATGTCTGCACCATCCCTGCCCAGAAACCGCCAGGCACATGTACCCATATCCCACTCAAGACACCCACCTTCATTCGCCACTTTCCCACTCCCAGTCCTCCCGTTCCCACACGCTTCCTGCACAGACACGTATGTTCTACTCTGGGGAGGCATGTCCTGTGTTTCATTGCCCCACCCTCCCTCAGGGCCACGCCTACATCCCTCCTTCCCTAACCCCTAATCAGTCACTGGTCTCCAGTCCGTACAGAGAATTACGTTACAGCACGTCTCCGCCAACATCGTGCTCTTGCAGGGACTGTTCTCGCTTACGAGAGGATGTTGCCCTGCATTCTTTACGAGGCAGAGAATTAGAAGCTCTTCCTTGGTCCAGAGAGGTGGAGTTTGGGATTAGGAGGGAGGGGCCTGTGCACTGGAGGGATGGAAGGGCAGAGTCTCATTGGGAGGGAGTTCAAGAGGCTGAATACTGGCGGCGCAAATTAGCTATGTCACCAGTAACATTATCATACGGACATTACCATGCTGTCCCAAAACAAGACCAACCCATATATGTTTCAGATGCCCAACCTGAACATATTACACCACTCAGTCCATATCCCAGCCCCCAAAGCAGTGGGTATCACAGCCCTCATCCACCCTGTCCTTGCTCTCCACAACCGTTCAGAGAGAGTCCTGGATACGCCTCCATCAGTCATTCCCCAAACTCCTCCCTCATTGCTATCACTCCATCTCCAAAACGAGCCAATCACAACAATGATTTAACTGAAGAGAGTCAGCATGGCATTAATGGTAATCACACTGACACTGTGTTGTATTGTATTATATTGCAAACTATAACAATCAATGCATTTCTAAAACAACTTTTTTAAATTACATGTTCATTTATGGATATGTTCACAAAATTTTACGGTGATTGATACCATCAAACTCTAAAAGGGGGAGAAATGCATCATAAATCTAACACAAATAGTCGTTATGGCTAAATGATGTAAACAATTACAGAATTTTCATTTTATCTTTCAGTTTCCTCAGCTCCTTCAAACTGTTCATTCCATTTTGTGTGTTTTTTAGATGCTGATAAAAGTCACATTGAGGCTCTTTCTCCTCATAGGTAAATGTTTCTGCATGTACATTAGTCTGTAATTGATCTTGTAGTCATGGTTTATTTTTGCATTGAATTTAATGTACTATCAACCTAAATTCCACTGTGTATTCTAACAGGAGATCAATGCAAGTGAGAGAACCACTGAAAAGCAACGCTCCAGATGGTGAAACTTTCCCTGGGTCTCTGATCAATGTTGTCTCGGCTGTTAGTGGAGCTGAGGATGATACGAAGAGAACACCCATCACAGATTTTACATCTAACAGCACTCTCATTAACCCACCATCATCCAAGGTTGTGGAGTCAGTGCAGGTACAAACACACAACCCCAGACCTCTTAACACCTGCATCCCACAATCAGAACAGGATAAAGCGGAGGTCCCAGGCTCATGCTACATCTCAACTTCAACCTCAACAAGTCCTCAACCTCCTCTTTGTTCTTCAGAGAGAAGCTCTGCTTCTGAATTCCCTTCATTTAACTTAAATGCTGAAAGGCGAAGCATCGACAGCAATGAGGAAAACAGCAACAGTAACCTGACAGCATCGACCCATGACCTTGACGGCTATATCACACCCTCATTTCCTATAGCATCAAACTGCTACCCTCTTCTGACGGTGCCTCATGTACCATATACGGGCTATACAGAGATCACCATCCCAGCCTCCTTACCACAACCTCCACTGCCTGAAAAACAGCGCTCATCCCCCCTTCACAATCTGATTGTGTCTGATTGCACTGGCACTTCCTCAGTAAAATCAACTGGAAAGTCTTCTTATTCCTCTGCCCAGTTCCATGTGTCCTTCTCCACAGCTACCAATGAATTGCCTCCTGCATCTAAATGCAAAGTAACCCCCTCTAGTGGCGTGGAGGAGCCAGAGAACCGCCTCAGCTCTAAGTTTGTCCAAGACAGCTCCAAGTACTGGTACAAACCTGGCATCTCCAGAGACCAGGGTGAGAACATCAGCATTTTTAGCGGTGCTTACTTACCTACACAGTAGTATTTAAACATTAACATTGCTATGTAGCATTGTAGCCTTCTGCGCTTCAGTTGGTATATTTTTATTAGTATATAATATAAATATAATAATTTAGTAACACTTTTAAAACCTTGAGTCAATTTTATTTAGTTACCAATACAATACTTGTAGTTAGTTTTAGAATGACAGTGTTTATTTGGTGATAAATGTTTAATTTATCACACCATATTTGATAACGTTGTGATGCCAAATTCACTCGTATTTAAACAACTGATTTTAGTTTTTAGTATTCACTAACAACTACCTTAAGTAGAAAATTAGGAGTTTATTTAGGCAAAAGTCATAATGATTCTCAGTAATACTGAGAATTGGTCCCTAAACTGAAGTGTGAGGAAAGTTTAATTACAGCTTGTTATTGGTAATTAAATGACAATAATTATTGATTTATTGTATTGGTCAAAATTTGATATGATTAATAAATTTAATATTTTGAATGAATAAATAATATTTAAATATATACGTAATTAATTGAAATAAAATATTTAATAAGTAAATTAATACTAAAATTAAAACTAATACTGTTTTGTTCAGTTTTTAAGCAATCGTCAGACTAATGATTTTCATCTTGTGGATGACTTGCTGTATGAGCAACCTCAAAAAAACACCCTAGCAAAAATCTTAATACCTTACAATCGTCATATCATCAAGTCTAGTAGTAGTAAATCAGTTTTTAAAAAAGTGATGTGCATTCTATAAATATTCCTGCCACTCTGTTAACACAAGTATCTCTTTCCCCATTTAGCCATAGCAGTATTAAAAGATAAGGAGCCTGGCTGCTTCCTCATTAGGGATAGTAATTCATTTCAAGGTGCATATGGTTTGGCCCTGAAAGTCAGCACACCTCCAGCCCACGCTAGTAACCATGGAGAGACGGGCAACCCAGAGGAGCAGCTAGTTAGGCACTTCCTGATTGAGAGCGGTCCTAAAGGAGTGAAGATCAAAGGATGTCAAAATGAAACATATTTTGGTGAGACAAAAAAAAATTGTGCCCTGTTAATGAATGATTTTCTAATGCTCTGTGTTGAGAACAGCACCCCTTATTGATTTAATTCCGATGATTCTTTTCACCCAGGCTCCCTCTCTGCTCTGGTGTATCAACACTCCATTACTCCTGTGTCTCTTCCTTGTGTTCTACGAATACCAGACAGAGGTCATACAAAACAAGTTCAAATACAACTATGAGTTTTGTTCATACTACGTGTGTAATTACCACCTGGTTTTGTTTGTGTTTGCATTTTAGATCTTGTAGGAGAATTGCAAGAGTTGCAAAGTGGAACTAATACCAGCACAGCTGCAGACCTCTTAAAACAGGGGGCAGGTGAGTTTTTATTTTGGGTTGGTAGAATGTTTTAATGCTTTTACAGTTTTAAAAGGAGTCATGCCTACCAATCCTGCATTTATCTGATCAAAACACTCTACAAAATTTTAATTTCTATATATATATATATATATATTTTTTTTTTTTTTTCAATTTAGATTTTCAAACTTTTTCAGTCTGTGATGACAAAACTACCTTTCAGCAGCAGTTTTTCCAGTCTTACCTGTCACATGATCATTCAATAATCATAAAAACATACTGATTTGATGCACGATAAATATTTATTTTTATTTTATTTTAAGACTCTTCAGAAGAACAGCATTTATTTGAAAGTAGACTTAACGGTCACTTTTAATTGAATGCATTCTTGCTCGATTTAATTGGTTTTGATTTAATGTATTGTTTTATTAATTTATAATTTTTTTTAGTGGTACTCTCTTGGTCCTCTATAATATTCAAAATTCCTCATTGAAAGTTGTAGCAATCCCTTGGATCCGTGAGCCTCGAATTATGCAGTTTCCCTAGATTCACCACACCGACGCGAAGTACTCAAACAACATCTTTATTCCATACACCTTGAAGCGACCCACAACACCAAACGACAAGATTCATTTAAGCTCATGAACATTCAGTTACATTGCATAACAAACATGCATATTTTCTGGGATCACATTAACATACCTCGTTATGCTCACCAAGGAATACAAATCAAAGATAATCCTTTCCTCATCATCAGACGTGCGTTGAATTCATTTCGAAGTGATACAAAGTCTAAAATTCACATTAAAATAATCAATGCAGGCTCAGCGTCTTAAGTTCACATGCACCTGCCATCTTTAGCTTAATAGTCCACCTGCCCCTACGGTGTCTGAGAAGGACAATTTCAGCAGAAGTATTAATGATTTCTGGTTACAGTAAAAAAAATAAAGTCTTTGTTTCATGACAGTTCATACATGCTTCTTACGTTAGGAATATGATTACATTTCGAATGGTCCCTTACACTCCGACCAATCATGACGTAATATATACAATCTCGATTACTCATACATGATTTTAAATATTAAGGACCATTTAGTAATCCCCCTTATCCAAGGAAGCATGAAATTGTTAACATGATAAAGTAAAACTGAAACACCCAAATGGATATGCTTTAATCTTCTACTCCATTGCATCTTTCAAGCAGGAGCACTAACTTTTGAACTGGTCTTTCTGTAATCGAAAGTTTAGACTGAGAATACTGCTTTCCTAATTAACTTCGTTCACCAACCCGCTCCTTTACTCTTCACACTAATCCATCACTGTCCTTAGTTGTTTCCACGATTCGTCCTAACTGCCACTTATTTCCGGGAAAAATGTCTTCCTTTATCATAACTATGTCATTTACCTTGAGATTGGGCTGTATCCCATGTCACTTCTGTCGCAGCGAGATGTTCAGAAGGTACTCTCTCTTCCACCGACTCCAAAATTGTTCAACCACATACTGAATATGGCTCCAGCGCTTGGTGCCATACACATCTTCTTTTACAAATTTCCCTGGAGGCGTAAGGGCCGACTTTGATTTGAATCAAATGATTAGGTGTTAAAGGCTCAAGAGTACTAAGATGATGTTGATAAAGGAGTCTGTAGAAAGACTGAGTCTGGATTAAGATCAAGATGTTCAGCACTTGTTGCTCTTTCGGATGGATTCGCGGATGAAATAACTTTCCTCTTATTCCTCTTATTCGAATATTGAACTTATGAAGTTGTAAGCCTCCTCTTTTGCATAATTCTTAAGCTTCAACTATCAAGTCAGATTCTTCTTGGATCGTAGGGACACTCACAAGCCCATCATTGACATAAAAGCTGTTTTCCACAAACAAAGCTGCAGTAGTATAACATGCTTTTATACAATTGTGCCAGATATTTGAGAGCAATATTAGCACAGGCTGCACCAAAACGATGGACAGTCATTTGATACTCATTGGGCTCTTGGTCAAGATCTCCATGCTCCCACCATAGGAATCTCAGATACTTGTGATGTTCAGGCACAATGAGAAACGGATGGAACATTATTTCAATATCACATATGATGGCCACTGGTTCCTTTCTGAAACGACAAAGAACTCCCAACAAGGAATTAATCAAATCAAGTCTTTTCAGTAAGGTGTCATTCAGGGAGATGCCATGAAATTTAGCTGAACAATCGAAAACAACTCTTAGCTTGTCAGGCTTTTTTGGGCCATGATGAGGAATATACCATACTGTATCTCCCACAAATGCTTCTTGGGCTAATTCTGCATTACCATTTCTGATCACCTCTTCCATAAAGGTCTCATAATGATCACAAAACTGCTGATTTGCTCTTAACCTTTTCTGCAAATGCTGCAAGCGAATAATGGCCAACTTCTTATTGTTTGGTAAAGTGGAAGGTATTTTAAATGGGAGCGGCATTTCAAGAAACCCATTCTTCTTCTGATGAATACCCTCTCTAGGAAGCTGTATAAAGCACACATCCTCTTGGGAGACATATTTACCTTCAGAATTCCTTTCACTGAAGTCCGACTCCAGAACTCTCAAGATATTTGTTGCTGATGGAACTTCTCTCACTTTAACTCTATGCACAAATCTTTGACCCCCTTGCCTATTCAGATGAGGATATTGCAATTGCTTCAGCTAAATTAGCTGTTAGGTTCCATTTAAGTTCGCATTTAAAGGTGTTCCATCAGTGAAAGTAACTATATTGGGTTCTACTGTTACATCATCTTCAGATTGTATCTTCAGATTGTATGTTCGAACTCGGGCTGCAGCGACTTTAAAGGGGTCATCCGGTGCTACATGCACTTTTACAAGCGTTTGGACTGAAATGTGTGTTGGGAGTGTGTGTACACAACCACCCTACAATGATAAAGATCCACCAGTAGTTTTGTTTTAATTCAGTAAAAATAAGTTGCCCCTTCTGAAATCAAGCCATTCTCAAATGCATGTCGGTGTGGCGTCACTCCGACAGAGGCCACTCCCACAATAGTTGATTGACAGCAGCGTGTTACACAGACTGAACTGGTGTCTCTCTCTGAGAGTGCCTTAGAAAAGAGGGGCGGGGTCAACGGAGCTTGTGAAGATTTAAAGGGGAAGTACACATAACAGAGTTCTAAAGAGCTGTTTTTGACAGGGTAAAATGAGCATTTTTTATACTGTCTTTGAGAAATTTTAAAACAAACTTTCCATTAAGACCCTAAAGAATCATATAATGGCGCTTTTCCACTGCCTGGTACGACTCGGCTCGGCACGGGTCATTACGGCACGGCTCAGTTCGGCTCGGTTTGCGTTTCCATGCAGTTTAGTACCGCTTTAGAGTGGGCGGGATTATTCACGAGTCGTTATAGTTGCGCCGCCTCTACTGCCATGACATCATCTTAAACACGCCACAAACAAACACACAACAACTGAGTATTTGTCATTCCGCGTCGCCCCATCAAGCTCTCGCTGGATCCGCTCCTCGGCTATCAGCAAAAGGAATGTCTGTACTTCCTCAATAGACCAATTAATACAAACCAATTACCAATTAATTGGTTAATACAAAAAGGTGCGTGTCTTCAAACAAAACAGTTGCGTCCGATCCTTCGCTGGCTGTGCTGATTTAAATCTAGCGGGTCTGTTGTGTCTCGTGATGCAAGTTCAGTGACGCGCTAATCTCCGGCTAATCAGTGACCAGCAGAGTTTACACATCACATTTTGGTAACGGCACGGCTCACTTGGAACCTCGGCTGACGTGGTACTAAAAAAAGGACCAGGTACTGTTACCAGTGGAAAACCCCCCAAAATTGAGCTGTACTGAACCGTACCCTGCCGTACTATGCAGTGGAAAAGCGCCATAAGCTGGTGGAAAATTGGCTTTGTTTTACTCCTTTAACAACCATATACACTTGCATCGTTCTTAACTTTGTTCTTTCCTCTTCTAACTTCAGCTCAATTTCTGCTTGCTTTTGTTTCATTTCTATTTCTGTTTGTGACACATTACGTTTCTTTTCATTTTCGAGCCTACTAAGTTTAGCCACTTGAGCTTGTATCTCCTGCATAGAATTTGCTTGTTCCATTTTAGCTGCAAGATCTGCTTCTGTGTCTACTTGCTTGCTGGAGGTGTTAGAACTAATGTCTGAAGGGTTGTTTAAGTTCTCAGACATGATGCTTTCTGTGTTGGTACTGCCAAAGATAGATGTATATTCATCTTTATTTAAGATAATTCACACTCTTTCCTTTTCAACTTCTTCTTTAAAGGTCCCTTGTTCTAGACCAACTTCAAATCATTTAGAGACAAGATCACATATCACTGTAGTTAGTGTATTACAAGCATCCATTTTTTTGCACAACCTCTAAGGTATTAAGAGAATTGCGCTGAAGAACTTCATAAGTTTGATTAACACAATCAAATCCACCTTGAATAGTTTTGTTTATTTTATCCAGGTCCTCTTTCAGACAAAACCCCTGAAGTCTTACTCTCGCATCTCTCGCTAACATCTTCCAGGAATCATAGGCCTTTAAAAACCCCTTTAAATGTTTTTTTTCGCTGCCTGCTCACACATTTGTTTACCTTTCTCTGTTAGCTGTCGCTCACGAGAACTAGAGCGAATTTTCTGCTAAACAATGAGGTTCTCATCTACTTTTCTTATTAAACATTCAACTACATGACTTAAGGTGTCCCCGCAGGCTAGATTTCCCTTTTTCCCTGACAATGACATTTTGTCTTCCAAACAAAATCAGCACTTCAACTTCAATTATTAACACTTTAACTTTAAAAAAAAAACCTTAACAGTCTTTGTTTCATGACAAATCATACATGCTTCTTGCATTAGGAACCTGAACCTTTCTTCTTTCTCCCTCTAACATTCTTCTCTCTCTCGCTATCAGCTTGTAATGTTCTCTACCTAAACTCAGTGGAAACAGAATCTTTGACTGGCCCGCAAGCCGTCTCCAAAGCAACCAAGTGCACTTTGGCCCAGGACCCTCGTCCTTCACCAACAGTCGTCCACTTCAAAGTGTCCACACAGGGCGTCACCCTCACTGATAACCAGCGCAGGTACAAACACACATGTCCGACAACACTTATGTTTCACTTGCCAAGCAAAACAGTTTACATTGTAACACAGCTTTATTAATATTACTCCCCAATCATATTTTTAGCACAATCCTTCAAATATGAGATTAAAGTTACTTATTTTAGCAATTCAAGTAAACTACAGGCCCGTATGGCTCATATCCAAGACATTAATCACACTGAAAAGTAAAAACAGACCTCACTCTTTATCTCTTTCTTTTTCTCGTTATACAGACTGTTTTTCAGGCGACATTACCCTATTCACAGTGTGACTTTCAGCAGTGTGGATCCACTGGATCAAAGGTAAAAATTGAATCATTAGGAAGTAATACTCCAATCTACAACATACTGCATCTCTAATGTATGGCCAAGACAACATATACTGCTTTGAACATAAAGGGGGTGATTCGCCTCTAATGCTGATCTAAGGCTGTCAGCGTACTATTATTTTTAGTTATTTTTTGCACGAGGGCTCTCCTACTCTCTTTTATGCTTCTTTCTCACTTGCTCTGCTTGTACACGTTGCTTAGCCTCTGTGTGTGTGTGTGTGTGTGTATACGCCAGGTGGATTGATGCTGATAACACTTCCTGCAAGTAAGTGCTTCTACTTATACAGCTCTTTCAGTGTAGCATTTCTCGTGCTTTCAGGAGGTTTATTACCAAATTTGTAAATTTAGGAGTGAGACAAGTATATGTTTTTATGCCTCTCAGAATCTCAGTGATGTGAAACAAATGAAGAAAAAGGTTTTTAAGTGAACAATCTGCTGTGGTCTGATATCTAGTTGTTTTCTATAGGATGTTTGGATTTGTCGCACGACGCAGCGGTGGTTTGGGAAACGTGTGTCACCTGTTTGCAGAGCTGGACCCAGAGCAGCCAGCCACGGCCATTGTGAACTTCATCAATAAAGTCATGCTGGGACCTCAACAGCTGCGAAAATGAACACAGTATAGGAGAGATGGACAAAAACAAAACAGAGCATACAAGATGCTATTGCAGTGGTTATTGTCGGTGTTACGTATATATATACAGAATGAGAGAAGTGTTTCTCATTCGGATACACAAAACTGACTTTTACGACAACTTCCTATTTTTTCTATCACGTTCAGATTTATTAATGCTGAGTGCATTACGAACTGATTTCAAATAAATTGCCTTTTATTAAATAAAAATTAAATATACAAGAAAAACAACTGGCTTTTCCTGGTGTTCCAGGAAGTTTTTAATGCTCAAACCTAATTTAGTTTGAGAAATGGGCCTTTTAATCCAACCACTCAGGATGCTAAAACTGTGTGACTGTTATTGTGTTGTTCTCTTTTAATTTTCATTGATCGTGTGTGTGTGTTTTAGTTAAATGGTCAGAATGTTTTGGTTGTTTTTTTCTATTTAAAATGGCCTTTACAAGACATAAAGTCATATTTTTAGCAACTTAAGCATTTTCAAATTCATACTTTTGGTATTTAAATAAACTATTAATAAAAATATGAGAAACAGAAGTGCCTGTTGACGATTTCCAGTTATTTAATAATGGTTTGCAGTTATGTTCCTCGAGATTATGGTAAATTATTATTTGATCATTCAACAAACCACTGTGTTTACCTGACTGAAACTGTAGAAAACTCAGTTGAACATGTCATGCTTCACTCTCTCTTTATGTTAAGTACTGAAGAAAAGCAAAGCTAGTCTTTGCTTGTTGCCGGCTAAGCATAGTTTGCTTAGGTGTGGCCTGCAATCCTAAGCTTGACCTTTTAAGTTAAGCCATTTAATTATGCTTAAATACAATTTATCACCTAGTTACCAGCAGATTGTAATCAAAATATACCTTTCATGTGCTATGCTCAATTTAGAATTTATTTTATTTATAATGCACTGTGCAATTATTGTTATATATGCAGGCAAGATATTAGCAGATGAATAAAGTCACAAAAGTTTGGCTATTTGCCTACATCCACTATCTAGTATTGAAGTTTAAAATCAACCACAACTTTTTAGAATTAACTACTTGTAAAACAGATGGACTAAAATTATTTCATCACATTCATATTGTGATTTGCATGTTTACAAACAAAATATGGACATTAAGGCATACTCTATTGTACTGTGGATGGGTTATTTTCTTTATCCTGATATGTATTGAGTTAGTTTTACTGTCACAGGTTTTGTTGACTTTTCCATAACCAGCTATCAAATATCAAAATCACACTATATCACCAATAAATGACATATTAGCACACATGCTTCCTAAGGACACTAATTGTTTCGTAAACGCACACAAGCTGATTTAACAGCATGTCACGGAGGTACATCGTTAATGCTTTATCCTAATTCAACACGACATCGCATTTGTTTTTATTCTTCGGCTACGTTAGCTTTTTCTACATTTCCAAAAGGACGAGGTCCCACCGAGATTTGAACTCGGATCGCTGGATTCAAAGTCCAGAGTGCTAACCATTACACCATGGGACCGCGCTGCCAGGAAGATTGACATAACGACACTTATTCACTCAATAATAGCCCTGTTGCTGTTATGTATAGCTGTATAGTACGTTAACTGTTTTTTTCCCATTAAATTGCGCATATTTAGCGTGAATTTGCAATGCTTCTTTTCGGAATTTAACGTTATAATGCTTGGCTAGTTCACTTAGCTAGTCAACAGCAGGTTCTAGCAAACCAACAGCGAGTTATTTTTAATAACTTTTGTATAAATTACAACCGACTTACGTTAATATTTGTCGAAATGTCGGTTTCATTTTATTTACCCTATCGCTACAATCTGTCTCTTCACATCATATTGTGTTGTGTTATGTTTAGCCGCTTACACACCGGGACCTGTTTAACTTCAGCTCGTCTCGTGCTGTCAGTTCCTCGGACTGAAAGCAAATCTCGCACGCACTCTGAGCCTCCTCTCCTGAAAAGGCTTTTAATCGTATTATTTACTTGTTTATACCTTTCTACCGAGAAACAGACGCATCAGATTGTTACAAAACGGTAGGCTCCTTTTATTAGCCTCAAATCCTTGCAAAAGATGACCAGCAATCAAGGGTGTTTACTGACTAAATGTTATTTAATCTTGACTTAAACATCTGCCACAAATATTGCATATTCTTTAAGAATGTATAAGAGTCGAAAATCGGTCTGTAAAATGTTTTTATGTTATTTTTTCCCCCACTGTTGATCGGATTTTTTCCTCCATGCTTTTTCGCTGACATTTTCGTTCCAAGTAAATATGTAACGTTTGCACAAATATGAGCGACTGATCTTTAAAAAAAATTGATATTTTCATTGCTAAATAAGAATCAACAGACTATAGCCAATTTATTCAAATTTTACAATCTTACCTCTGTGCTAGTACTATTGCTGTTTACAAACATTTATTCCTGACCAATGTTTTATTGTGCATTGCAAAATGATTATGTTTTTTAACAATCAGATTTCCATACAGAATCCTGATTGGCCGGCTGCCCTTGACCTTTGACCTACAATGAAGTAACATTCTAGTTCCACACACATTCCACAGTGATCTTTGTAGTCTGCCAGAGGTTATGACCTGTTATATCACTGCAACCATCAGAACATTTTGTACGTGGGAAATGGAAAGAGGAGAATGAAGGTGTGATAGTCGTCTGCATTTGTTAAAGACTATCTTGAGGGGGATCTTTTGTTGGCGAACACTACAACAGATGCCTCAGAAGGTTACAGGACCAGATTAAACATCATAGATTTACGTGTAGTGTTAATAGTACAATAACACTGCATGGGTTTCGTATCTGTTAATTTCTCTTTGCCGTGCCGTTTTAAATGGACGTACAAAGCATGCTTAGTACCCTAAACGTGCCCCTTTATATTTCCAGACAATAGCCCATATGTTCCCGTGAGAGGACGACGGAAACCGCCAATGGATAACCATAAGAGGCCCCTCTCCCTGCATCTTTTTTACTTCCGTTCATGCCTCTGCGATCTTCCTTTCACTACGTCACTCCATCACATTTCTCTTCCTTTATCTCAACATTAGCCATCAATCATTGCAGCTCACATGCCTGCGCACAAACATGACACAGAACCTTTTTTCTCCCACTGTGTGCCACAGGGCTGAATTCCCTCATGTGATCAGACTAACACAATCAAACTTGTATGTTATTTTTCTCTTATGCATACACACACGCACACAGCTAGCCTTCAAGGCCTGAAACAGAAGCCTCTGCTATACTACTCAGGCAGACACACCCAAGTAAAACATGAACTCATCTCCTTACAAACCCAAATATTATATAAAAAAAAAAGACTGGCCGTCATAGACGGCTGAACATTTCCATGACTTACTGCGGTAACTGTAGAGACCAGAAATCGCCTACTGCTATTAGGTTAAGTAGGTTATTGGCTGGGCCATAAATTGTTTTGTGTTGCATTTTTGTTTTTCTTAAAGGAGCAGCAAAATGCAAAAGTAGATTTCACTCATTTCATCTCTCTCATTTATGCTCCCTTTCCGTCCCTATGTGAGGGAATGTTGGGGAATAGCCTTCCCTCATTCTTTATTATTATTATTTACATACAATGAAAATGAATGGTGCACACAGCCTGTCATTCCTTTGTGTTCCTGAAAATCAAACAGGCTTGCAACAACAGAATGAGTAAGCGAAGCGTTCCTTCAATGCAGAACGAAGTGCCTGACACACATTTCTCCCCGTTTATACACGGATATAACGCTCGACCTCATGCGGACAAACTGTTTACCTCGTTGGTGCCTCTGACGTCACGACACACCCCTCGCGCGCGTGAGCGTGTGTGTGTGTGTGTGTGTGAGTGAGTGTGAGTGCGCGCGCGCGCAGCAGCTCGCCTGTGAATGCAGTGGGGTTCGTGTGAGTGAGTGTGTTTTGCTTGTGGAATGTGGGAGTTGTCCCCACGCGCTTTACGAACAACCGACCTGTCCAAACAGTGCGCGCGTGGCAGAGGATGTCACACCAACCAAAACAGCGGACGCACGCTCACAGCACAGTCTTTAATCCGTTATTGGAGGAAAATCCGCCGTACAGGGTAGAGTCGGGGCGGGGCGTAATTACAAGGAGTCCCATCTATTTAGGGTCAAGTACAACATTTTTACAGTCCTAACCAGCGTGGGTTCAAAGTTTGTTTTGTGCCCGGAAACTGCGAATCACCCATAGGGCGCGGAGGAAGTGCTTTCGGGATCGACCGATATTTTTCGGTCGTATTATTTTGTCTTTCGTCAATCCACAGACTCGCGATTAAATCTGCACGGGATGGTTTGCGGAGCTGCAATAGCCAGCTTGATTCGTTAGCATCTCCTCGACTAGCTCCTCCAGAGGCTCGACCGGGAGTAACGGGGCTGCGCCGCGGCTGGACGCGGAGCGAGGCGACCCTCTGCGGGCTGCGCTGCCGAGGCGGTGGGCGTGTTTTCTCGGCGTGCTAGCATGTGAGCTGGCGCCAAGTTCTCGGCGTGAAGAAAACAAGATTTACAAGTTACGCGCTGGAGCGAAGCAGCAAAAGTCACATCTCTCTTGATCGGAAAAGTTGCACGCAGGTACGAAGCGAGCAGTTTACTCGAACGCACGCGATTATCAAAGTGGACCTTGTGCGCACTAATGCAATTCAAAACAAAAGCTGCTAACGTTAGTCTGCTAATGTTAGGTAACCTACTCAAGTGACTGTTTTTTTTAACCTGGCACATGAGGTCCAGAAAGAGTGAGAGCGAGTGTGGTGATTGCTGAGCTAAACGCGTTTGTCACTTTATTGCCCGTTTATTTATTCGTTGTGTGTTTTTGGTGCATCTGTCTCGTTGCACTGATTGAATGTAATTTAAACACCGACCTTGGCAAGTTACACATCGTGGAAAACTTTGCATGCCTTCGCGTACAGTTAGTCCTCGTGCATGATGTAAAGCAGCAAATCCGTGCTAATGAAGCATTAATTATATTCAAAGCGATGTAAAAGCGTGTAATGGTAATGAGTTTGATAGTATAGCTGCGTATCGGCTCATCTGTTGCGGTAATTTTCAACTGCGACATCATCCAGACACAGCGACAGTCTCGCTCCTATGGTTTGACTAGCACGTTCAAAGTTACTGCTTTAGAGATTGACCTGACTTCTCCAACCAAACACTGAATTAAATTATAATCAGACGTACAGTACTAATGATACCGGTCCGATACGTGTTAGTTTGTTTGTTTTTTTACGTGCGTGTGTTTGCGGTATTACTTTATAATAGGTTCCTTTGATAATATGGCCACGCTTTATATTTAAATAATGCGTAATAGATCATTAATTAATATACATTGCAATAGTTACAATGCAATTAAACTTTCATTCGTATATTTTCCACATGTGCATATTTAAATATACGTAAAGACATTGCATATTATGTATTTGCTTATTTGTCTGTCATGTTTAATTGTAAGTGAGCGCTATTATTTAATTGAAACAATTTTTTACATTTGTTTTCTTGTAGCTGCTTGTTAATCTTCTTTGCTGTCGTGACGATAAACGTTATCGTGCTTTTACACTATGCTCGAAACAAAATGTGCATATTAATTGTTTTACCTGATTGAGGCCTGTATGTTTTCTAAAACCTGATGATGAAAGTGAAACCTAGTAAATGCATTATTTAAAACCTAATAAACTGTAACAAATCTACTATTTCACGTAAATTCAACCTTCCCAGTATTGTTTAACATAATGCCCTTGTGGGTCCTATAGGAGAGAGAGAGAGCGTGTGACTCTGACATGAAAGCACATTGTGCTGTTGGTATGTTGAGAATCTGTTGTAGTTTGCATAGTTTGTTTAACATGTCGGTTGAACTGGGCTAGGACTTTTTCCACCGTCCCTAATGAACAACTAGTTAGGACATGCCAGACAAAGCATGATCCAAAGCGAATGGCTAGTCATATTAATCCTCTAATTTTCTAGTTGTTTAGGCTGACGTTAGGTGGTAGACCTTTAAAATCGATGTAATGGTTAGCCTTGTCCCACGTTAGAATGGCTAATAGCAGCGCTTAGGACTAGTTGCATCAAATGTGTTTGATCTGCAATCATGTGACCCTGAAGACTGGAGTAATGGCTGCTAAAAGGAATACATTTTGTTTTGAAATATATGGTTCTTTTTAAATAGTTTTAATACTTCACATTATTACTGTTTTCCTGCTCAAATAAATGCAGCCTTGATGGGAGTAAGAGACTTCTTTCAAAAACATTCTTAGAAACCTTTGAATTAATGGATACACACAAACACAACATATGTGCACATGTTTTTTTGTTGTTTGTCTTTTCAGTGCAGGATGAAGGACTGAAAATAGGGGTGTGTGTGTCCCGCTAAGCTCCGGTTTGGACAGCAACGGCAAAATCTATTTCTTCCTATGCTGGATGTTTACATGTTCAGTATAGTCTAGAATACCCATGCACCTGTATAATACGTTCTTAAACGTGACCGATTCGGACTCTGTTTTATGCTGGATTTCCTTTGTACACGTCTGCCTTTATATAGGTTGCACTGATGATGTGTTCCTTTTGTTTAAAGGAGCTGGATTGTGATGTTTAGGTTGTTATTGTGGCGGTGCTCATTTCAGAGGCTGGAATGTGTGTGCCTGTGTGTAGTTTCTGTAACTCTAGGCAGAAGCTGTGAGGCCTTGACTGTAGCCCTGTAGAGAGGCCCATTGAAGGGGAAGTTGGCTCTGTATGCGTGTGTGTGCATGCAGACCACTGGGATTGGACACAGGGTAGAAAGACCCCCTGTATGGAAGGAGGGAAAAGGGAGGAAAGAGGAAGGAGGAGTCAATTACACTTTTCTGGTCATGTGTGTGTTCTTGCCCCATGTTTTGCATGGACAGTGAGTGGTCGCGTTACGGCAAGGGTAACCAAAGACGAATACGTAAAAATGTCTATTCACAGCTGAGAAAGATTTCTCATTTAGGCCGTTTTGTAATGTAACTTGTAGAGTGATGGCCTGATGTTTGTTTGTGGCTAATGTTTTACAGTGCTATCTTTGTCTTTCCATCTGATTTAAATAATATTTGTTTGCTTATGGTGAATTTAACCGTTCAGAAATAATTGATGTTCAGTGTGAGGAGGTTTTTCAGCATGATGGTATGATAAATGATTAATGTATGTCTTTGCGCAGCGTATCTTCAGCTACTGTGCATTGGTACTATTTGCTCAGTGCGTGACATTGCTATATATGGCTTCACTAAAGCTACACGGACTGAGAGTCAAATAGACTGAAATAACACAGAAAATGTATGATCTGTTTTTTTTTTTCTTGCCATTGCATTGATTAGTTACTTAGCACAGTCCGGCGTTATATAAGGGGTAATATACAGTCAGTCAAGGTGATCAGGAAGCGGAGGGATCTTATGTCACCCTAATTACATACTTACCAAGTAAGTGCATAAATTATACTTATAAAATTTAGGGGTCATTACACAAACATAACTGACAGCAGAGTGCATGATTGGCCAATCAGAAGTAGAGGTTCAGTTTAGGTTCTTCGTAACAATGTTTTTTGTTTTTTTTATACATCTGTCTCATCCAAATTTCTAGATGCACATTTGTAACGTATTTTATTAATATACACCATTAGAACAAAAATTATCACGGTACTCTAAAAGCCTAACGCTCGTATTTGTCCTATTTACTCAAAAATTATACATATTAGGACCTAAAGTATATATATTTAGCTTTTTTTACCACTCAAGTGACCGCTTTATACTTTATTTATTTTTTCAATTTTTTTACTCTTTAACTAATGCAAAATAAATAAATGTAAATTTTGAGAGTACAGTATTATTATAGTAGGGATGGATGGTTCACCCAAGAATGAAAACTGTTGTCATTTTACTCATCTTGTGTCTTGTGTTGTTCCAATCTGTGTGACCTTCTTTACTTCAGTGGAACGTAAAAGAAGATATTCTGAAGAATGTTTGCATTGGTGACCATTGGTTTCCATAGTATGGACAAAAATATACACGTTTCTCAAAATATTATCTTGTGAGTAAATGATGACTGGATTTTCATTTTTGTGTGAACCGTCTCTTAAGTTGTGTTTATGTTGAAGTGGCTTTTGTCCTGTGAGGATGTGACGTTGGCCTACGTGGATTGAATTTGTGTTTCTCCACAGGATTATCATATTTCAAATCCAAACCAGCTTGATTTCAACGCATTTATCAGCTGTTCCGGCTCCTGAGGGGTATGTTAATGTAAACGCTGCCTGTGGTTAAACATCTAGCATAAACAATTACTTATACAGTCACATAACTAGTATATGTTTTTACCCTGTTCAGATGGAAATCTCTAAAAGAATCCGACAGAAAAATGACTTTACCATGTCCTCATTGAGTGTTGCTTGGCATGAGTTTTAGTTTGTATTTGTGTGGTGTACTTGTGGAATTTTGTGTGTTGTGTGTGTGTGAGAGAGAGAGAGTTTGTGTGTGTGAGTGTGTGGCAGTGTTATAATCTGGCACTGTGTTTCCAGTAGGGTTCGTGTGAGGACAACAGCAGTTTCTGTGTGTTCTGGACCCAAACTGACCCAACTGGCTCTGCACATTACACATACATATTTCCTTGTGTGTGGAGGAAATGTGTAGGACAGTTTGTCTCGAAGTCTATGTCTGTTTTATGGTTTTTATGGGCCTGCTGATCGTTCTGCCATTATAGCCGTCAAAGCCAGTTTGCCGGGTCGCTCCAAGTGCGAGAACATTTCTACAGGGCTTTAGCATGTAATGCTGCATGTGTTCCTGTGTTTTCCACATGGTCTCCATGCCAGGCCTGGCATTCCTGCCGTGTGAGCCTGTCTTTGTCTGTTGTCTTAGCTAATGAAGGTTTATGAAACCCTGACAGCATCTCTGTCCTGTCCTGCACACAGGCGCCCCTCAGCCTGTGCTGCAAGGGCCGGGGCTCTTTTCTCTGTGTTTACTTAAATTTATAACCTAACCATGCCTAAATGTCACACTAGTTACAAAGTCGAGCCACATTATGCGGTTTCTCAAAGTATTTATTGCAAAGGAACCATAGCTACCCCTGTAGATTGAAGTATCACCATAGCTACATGTTATAGAGTTACCACAGCATGAGCACTGACGTTACACAATAACTACTGGCAATATGTTATGGAATATGCTAATCTGTGGTTATCAGATATGACTTTGCTCTCTGCATTTGATTTCGAAAAGATATATGTATATATTCGGACCGTTTTCAATTTCGATTAAAGAAAGCGATCGTTCGCATGTTACTCCGAACTTCTTCACTTTAGTCATGCGGTACCTCATGTACTTTTTTATACGATAAACAGGCCATTGCTCTCGCATCCAGGTCATTCAGCTGAAGAGGGACAGTCTTTCTCGTACACCTTGGCCTACATACTTGTTAGTGCTATGTGATGCTTCAGTCAGTTCAATCATTAACTCTGAACTACCTTAAAGGGCATCACGATCGTACTTATAGTGAGGCCGCCATCAAGGTGTCAGTCATGCTGTCTTCACACGTCCAGATCTAAAATATCCCAGGTGTTCTGAGATTTGCTACATATTTGCTTGGCATCAGATGAAACATTAACCTGACCGGCAAATTAAGAGGCATTTAACATTTTCTGAAAGTCTCTTATCTACTTCATGCTTTGTGTGCATTGATAACAAGAGCCATATACTGAAGCAAGTGCGAATAGCGAAGATGTGATGTGCACGGTCCAAAATCTCAATGTGCGCACACAGTTAATGATTTTGGAGACTTGTGAAAGCTAAGGACTAAATTGACCTAACAATTACTAATGGAATGACTGCTTTTAGTCTCCTCTTTAGAAGGGAGGTGATTTCTGCCACACTAACTCATATTATTTAATTAGAAGGGGAAATAGTAATATTAAAGGCTTCCGTTTTTCAGTGTTTTGGACTTTAAATGTTAAGTTCGTTTTAGATTGCTGAGTGTAATATGGAAAATTGCTCATAATATTAGCAGAGGACTATATTGTATAGTAAGGCTAATCACTCATAGCTACTGCTCACTTCACTAAGTCTACTTAATTATTTAAAAGATTTTTTTTTTTCCACAGGCTGTTGAGAAATTAGGTACAATCCAGAATAATGAAACTCAATGACTTTTTTCCTGCACTTGAGTGCACCGTGAATGCTTATGTAAGCATGCATGAAGTTAAAATGGCCTTTAAAAGTATATGCATTGCATTACATTCTTTGAAATAAGTAACAGTCTTTTTTTCTATTTTCTTATGTATTGATAAATGCATTTAAACAGTTTGTTTGCGTCCATACATCACTAAAATGCACTTTTTGTACATGTTTACCTGTTGTTTTTAAGTTGATTTATCATTATATGACTTGCGTCTGTCCTCCTTTTTTGAATCTGTCTGGATATTGACAAGCAAAAATAATCATTATCGTTACTGGATAAGCCAAGAAAAATAACAACGTCCATCTGCAGGTTACCTTCAAAAATATGCACATAAGTAGTGCCATGTTTGTGGCTGGCTGCCAACTACATCTTCACAAACGAGGATTGCAAATGTTTCACACATTTTGAATAGATGAATAAATGAACGGCCCAATTTAGATAAATGCATCATTATGTGCTGAAGTGTTTTGAAATGGTTTTATTAGGGTGAGTTTTCTGTGTGCATTAAGAGTAATTTGAGAACTTTCTCTTGAAGAGGTCACGTCACGTGTGTGTGTTTGTGTGTGTGTGTGTGTTTGTGTGTGCTTGTACTGAACTAGTATTTAAGTAAGTAAACTTGCCATATTTGAAGCTTTCGGCATATTTTCCAGCCGAAAGATACTGTTTATAGCGAAGAGCTCACAAAAAGTAATTTTTTTTTACTTCGAAGTATTTCCTCATAACTTACTAAATGAAAACAGGAAAACTGCAACATCACCCTCTGTGCCGAGGTATGTTTATTTGGTTTGCGCTGTGCCTGTTTGTATACACTGTGTCGTGATGTCCCTCTGACCTTTCACATAGTTCTCCACTTTATTGCTGATTCCATGTGTTACGACAGCGATAACTTTTGAAGAGCTAATCTCCTGCTGTTATCATATACACAATTTATTGCATTTATTGTGACTATGTTCTTATCACCTGATGCTTTTTAGCTGTTTGAGTTGGTGTGTCACTTTGACCTCTGACTCGTTTCAACATGGCTGCTGCTCCTCATGGTGTGTAATGTTTTCATGTTTATGGGTTTGCTGACCTGGTTCTATATTATTTTATATTGGTTTCAAAAAAGGCTCTTTTGATGGAGATATTGAAGCTGACATCTGTTTGTTTTGATTTGCACGGTCTCCTACAATCACTCCAGTCCCCCTGCCCTTCCTCAATGGTGTAGCACTGATAGCTAATTAATATTCCCCTCTATCTCGTACGCTCTTTATCAATGCGCATACATTAGTGATGCTTATATAAAGAACTCTTCAGTTTGTGATACTGTCCATGAGGCCATGGCTTTAATCAAAATGATTTATTGTTCTATTAAAGGATTGTTAATTATTCAAGACTTGGTAAAGAACGTCAGTTATGATTTGTGGTTTTGTTATGCTGTCAGTCTGTGCTGAAGAAAGAGGACGTTTGCTATTGTTTCTGGGGCTTTTTTATGCTTTACATAAACTATCGGTCAAAAGTTTAGAATAATCAAATTCTTGTCATGTTTATGAAATAAGTATCTTATGCTCATCAGGGTTGCATGACTTTGTTCAAAATGCTAATATTCAAAAACTTACAATTTCAAATATTTTCTATTTTGATGCATTTTAAAATGTAATTAATTACTTTACCACAGTGTCACATGATTAATCAGAAATCATTCAGTTTTTAATCCGTTATTATTGATGCTCAAGTATTTTTAACACTAGAACTACCGTTCCTCTACTTCAATAAAGTTATCACATGAAACATTTTTTAAAACGGTCAAAATTACTGCCTTGGTAGTTCTAGTGTTAACCCATTTAATCCCACCGGTCACAATAGTGACCGTAATTTTTATTATTTTTTTCATTTATAAAATTCTTAAACCCTTTATTGACTGATGTTTTAGTGCACTTCCTGCAAATATGGAAAAAATAAAGGGTCTCAATTAAATTTGTGAAGTTTTACACAATTAGTGCAAATTATTAGATGACCAGAGCAGTTTATTTCCTGTTTGCACCTTGAGAAAATGATAAGTGCATCAAAGCTCCAAAACAAAAAGCTAGTAAAGTATGTTAACATAAAGATATGACATAGATTTCTGGTACATATTGTCTTTAGGGTGTCTAGTATTAATATATGAATTCACATAC
>JAUMHQ010000105.1:3188867-3222829 GCA_032361165.1 Enteromius paludinosus | reverse complement strand
TATTTAACAAGTCATTTATAACTCATTAACTAACCATTTATTAATGGTCTATTAACTAGTTATAATGGTTAGTTATACATAATTAACAAACTATTAACTGTTATTTAGCAAGTAATTTATAACTCATTAACTAACCGTTTATTAATGATCTATTAACTAGTTATATTAACGGATAGTTATTATAAAGTGTTACCAATGATGTTTCATTACATATGGAAAGGGAATTGTCAATTTCTCATGCTGTCTCTCGCTCACAGACGCACACAGTTTGCACATACAATACGCACTAATGTTTATCAGCGCTATTCTGATGACTTTATCCGTAACAACATCTTAAAAAACAACTTCTACTTCTAAAAACAACTTCTAACAAGTGGAGTAACAACGGTGCTGTTCATTAAGAAAATGAACTTAAAGTTTATTAGTAACGTTAGAGACATTAGTCGAACACTATTGAAAGAGGCATATATTCACAGAGGTAATTCTCAAGCTTTCTCTCTCTCTCATTCACACACACACTCACACACACTCATAACTTAGTTATTAACTGCATTAGTCTGCTATCAATGGCTCTCTCTCTATATATATATACATATAAATTTTAATAAAATATATATACTATCAATGACTTCAACTGCACTCAAGACACAAGTCATTTTTCATGTTGTGCTAGTTATTTTGGTCATTCAAATACAGAACCAATGACTCCAAAAGACTGGCTCTTGTTAGTGAATCAAAAGCATGCAGTGTAAACAGTGTAACCTGATTCGTGAATGACAATAATGAGTCAGTTCCTTTTAATGCATACAGCTTTTTAACAGGAGACCTAAATCAGTTACTCACTTCATATACCAACTTGGAGAAAACTTTCTTAAAGGGATAGTTTACTTTAAAACAAAAATGCTTTTATTTACTTATCTTCAAGTAATTACCAACCTCTTTGACTCTCTTTCTTCTTTTTTTTTTATTTATTAAATGGGTTCAAATAACATTGATTCTCATTGTATGACAAATATGAACTGGAATTGTAAAAACAAACATTTTGCATCCATTGCTCAGAAATTACATCTGGCAGCTCAAGGTTCAGGTCAGTCATAGAGCCAGTTTTCTTTCATTTGATATTGATTTTCCTCCTGACATCAACGTGCTTCCTCCCATGCAAACAACAGCACGGAGGAAAGACAACCGTTGTAAAGCACACAGGGAAAAAAACTTCCTAGTAACAGCGGATGAATTCCTAAGAGCGGCACTCATCCCCAATGCTCTGCAACTCAACAGGCTATGGTTAACATGGTGTTCAAAGCGGCTGATGTCACAGCGTGATCTTGCTGCTTGCCCTCTCCATTGCCTGCTAGTGCTCTGCAGGGATAAGCCCAGGGGCTTTACAAGTGCATTCTGCGCATGTGAACGTCCTGTGTCTGTAGCTCTTAATAAGATTTTCAACAGTAGTCTGAAAGTATCCAACGGGACATTTGGGGTGATTTAAACAGTAGGATGTCCTCTTAACACGCACTTCCATTTATAATTGAAGCCGAGAGCCCCTGAATGTCACCTCCCGGTCCACATAAACATACTCCATACTCCATTTGCCTTCAGGTCATATGACACATACCAGTCGCTGGAAGGAATCGCTTCCCCAAAGCTCACCTATTTATCCTAAAGGTGGAGATAATAGGCACTTAGCGAAGTTCAGAGTTAACACTTCTATACACTGATATTACGCCTGATTGAACAATTACAGGCCACAAAGCTGACTATCAGGCTAAAAATAAAGGGGGCGAGACAAACAAAAGACTAAATATATTAATAATTCCGGTCTCCTTGACGACGCTCTCTCTCCGCAGAACGCCCACACAGGCGTGCTGAGCTCTAGCCCGATACCTTGTGCGTTTCTGAGGCTTTCCGGGCATTCTTTGCTTTCTGTGCATTTCCCTTCACTCGCTTTCACCTTAAAAGCTCTTTGACCAAACTCTACTGTTAGGTTGCGGCTGCAAATAAATGAAAGGAAATCACCAGAATTCATTATAACTGGATCATCATGTTTTTGAAAGCTTCTTTGTATCATGAACTGATTTATTTGACAGGCTTTTTTTGGATGCATGACCAGAAATCAGCAGGTATGTTGGGAGCTTTTTTTGTAGGTATACACTTCCAGGGCCACATGCATAAAAAAAAACCCCAAATAAATAAATAAAAAAAACTGTAACTTCACAAAGCCACCCCCACCTCCCTCTTCACCTGGGTAAGTACCACAAACATCTTCAAATCCTGACTAAAGATGATATTGGTTTCCAGGGCAACCACTTATACTTGCCACACACATTGTGCCAGAGCGATCATCTGCTGTGTATCCATGCAGTACTATCACGCTGAATATGTTTCATTCGTGTTCGTGCACGGATGAGAATTTCAGACTTGTGCGTCAGTAGCACTTAGAAAATGTTCCCTGACTTCAGATGTTGTCAGGAAAGCATCTAAAGACCCAGACTGCCCATTGAAACATATGGAGAAAGACAAAGAGAGGCATGATATACTTTTAATTGGATATATAACTGTGATCTGGGGAGTCTTTCCCATGTGAATCGCATGAAAGCATGTCAAAGTCACATTTCACCTCAGAAAACAACGAAAAATTATGACATTATAAATGAATGAAAGATTTAAGCTGTTATTTATGTGGCATTACATTAAACATTACATTTTACATATGTGAATAAAGGCTTTAAAATTTTTCACTATCATTTCGAGTACCTTGAAGTCCTTAAGATGTTTTGCTACATTACTGTAGTAATTATAGACATATTGTTTCTTTTTATTTAGTTTCATTTCATTTCCCAGTGTTAAACCTCTGGCCATCCAAGATGTAGATAACATTTTTTCAACAGATTTAGAGAAATTAATTATTTAGCAGTTGCAAATCCATCATTGACCAATCCATAATAACGCTTGCTCCAGTGAAAAAGCCCACCCCCTATTGTCCTCTAATCAAAATCCAGAGAAATATTTGTATAGGACTGTATTTGTTTGTAAACGGTGCTTCATCTGTGCATATTTTTCATTACGTTTTCAACTGGAGAAAGCAATATCGTGGATTTATAATGAACTTCTATCACAAAAGATTGACAATACATTAATTAATGGACTGGAGTCATGTGGATTACTTGCAGATTGTTGGTGTTTTTATCAGTTGTTTAGACATTTCTTAAAATCTGTTCCTACTGTATAAAGAAACAAACTTATCTGCATCTTGAGAGTGAGTAAATTTAAAGCAAATTTGCATTTTGGTCAATCTTGGGATATGAATATTAGGAACTGCTCTTGACAGGTTTGGTGAGATTCACCCTCCTGACTGAACACAGAAGAGCAGCAGTATATTGATTATGTCTGAATGCTTTTGATTTCTGAGAAATATTCTGCTTGCTAACAGCACATTTTGACAGGGTAATTTAATACCGCCTGTGCCGGGGCCTTCTCAAGAGAGGCTGTGTAAGCAGCACGGTCCGTTAAATGCAAATTGTATTTAATTCATTTTTATGGAATAGTGTTATATTTTCAACACTTTTTTGCCTTTTCCAAGTAATCTTGCTGACAGACATCTTGGAATGGGATACTTCATGCCATAATTCTTGCACTACAGCTCAACTCTGTGAGTGAAAATACGTCTCTGTGAGTGTAATGACATTCCCATTCCCTGATTTTAAAAGCGATGAGAGAGAAAGAGGCGCTGGTACAGTAAAATGTAATGTACATAAGGCAAATCCTTTTTACTCAAGGCACTGGGTATACCCCACTGACAACATGAGAGCTTTTAGTCTTTAACAGCCCTGTCACTTCCGGTCTGAAGACAGAGTACAGCTGCATGCAGTGACATTAAGAGCACAACATTAAAAAGCAGACCTTATTAGAAAGTGCATGGATCACATTTAAAACTGAAGCTATTTGGTTGGTTTATAATGTAATACATTTCCATTTACAGAATCTTACAACATTGTTTTTTTTACTCGGGGCTTGTAAGCTGATGTCTACCAAAATAGCAACTATGAGGAAAAGAACCATAAACCTGCTTTAAAGGAATATTTGGGGTTCAATAAAAGTTCAGCTATAAAACAATTTCAACTTGTCCCTTTATTGGTAAAACAAGCAAGCACAAGTGGGACAAGGTAATGAACCAATACAAACTTTCAAATACTTTATTAAGACTTTACGTATGACCTAACACTTTAAATTTAAGCAAGGTTATATCCAATCCTTCAATTTTTATAACCATGCAAAGCTGAAGAGATGTAAAAATAGGAAGAGATGTAATATATCTATGCTTAAAGTGATGTTTACATTAAACAAACTCCCTCACAAGAACACATAACTGTAGTTTAACTTTTCTTCTGGAGACATCTCTGTACACACGACTTATGTTCTGTTTGTTGAAATGATCTTCAATGCAATTATTGGCATTGTTGTTGTAGTTAACAACAACAAAAGAAATGTTTAATTTGGCTAATTAAAAATATAAATATGCAACATTTTAATAAAATAAACAAAAAGAAACTAAAAGTATAAATGTGACCCTGGACCACAAAAGCAGTCTTAAGTCGCTGGGGTATATTTGTAGCAATAGCCAAAAATAAATTGTATGGGTCAAAATTTAAGATTGTTCTTTTTTGCCAAAAATCCTTAGGATAGTAACTAAAGATCATGTTCCATTAAGATATTTAGTCAATTTCTTACCGAAAATATATTAAAACTTAATTTTTGATTAGTGATATGCATTGATAAGATTTGGACAACTTTAAAGGTGATTTTTTCAGCATTTAGGTTTTTCTGTATCCTCAGATTCCAGATTTGCATATAGTTGTATCTCTGTCAAATATTGCCCTATCCATCCAAATCATACCTCAATGGGAAGCTTATTTATTCAGCTTTCAGATCATGTATAAATCTTAATTAACACTTACGACTGGTTTTGTTGTCCAGGGTCACAAATGTTGTCTTAGCAGCTAATTGAAATAAGTTTAAATTGAAATACAAAAGAACTAAAATTAAAATACAAGTAAATCAAAGCAATGAATATTTAAAACCTTATAAAATGACAAAGGTGACAAAGGCCCATAACAGCATTACTAAAACTTCAAAATGTAAACAAAAGCCAATTCAAAATATGAATCAATACTATAATAATATAAAATATACAATATATGAATAATACTAAAATATCACTGTTTTGTGGTAATCAATATGACACATACAGATCATAGTCTTCTTAGTGTTTTACTTGTACTGCACCAGAAACACTGGTGTAACGTTCCAGAACAAACTTCAGGGTGTGACATAATTAGACCACAACTTTCACAACTGCTACAGTAATGAGTGATTCTTTTAGAGCTTGAGTAAAAACCAATGAAGACGTTCAGAGGAAACCCAGGGAAAACAGCAAAAACAAGCCTCTGGGGTAAAAATCTGGAAAGCATCTCAGTGTAACAGTCTTGTCTCAGACTACACGCTTGAATGCTGTGGGGAAAGCACGAATTCTCCTGTAATGTCTATCCATGTCACTACAGAACCTCTGGGACTCTTACTTTTGTCATATTAAGTGACGGCGAGACATTTGAAAAACATCCACTCCATTGATTTCCTTCTTCTTGGTTTCATTAACACACGCGCAAACTAAAATCTTGATGTGTTTCATGTCCGTATCTGGCACGTCAGTCTAACTAATGAGGTACCACAATTTAACGTTCAACACACACACACACATGCGCACACACTGCCTGCCCACCTGACACTCTGCAAGAGCGCGCCTCATTGCCATGGCAGCTGGCTATTTATACACTACGCTACACAATCAGGCCTTGTCACAGTCAAGAGGGGTGTAAGAAAAGCCGTGGATATGTCAGTCAATCAGGACATGTTTTCCTGTGACTCACTGGCTAATGGCAAGAGTTAACAGGTTGGACTAATCATGGCTGGATGAGGCAGTTGTGCAATTCTGTCACTATATTACCTCTATCAATCTATCACACACATCACATACAGTTACACCTGCGCTTGAACAGTCTAAATGTCAACATTTGAGCACCATTTACTCCTTTCTGTTTTGTGAAATAGACAGGAAAAATACTGACACCTGACTCCACTGAGAGGGTCAGGATTTGGGTAGCGTGGCCCCATTAGCCTATGTTTGCAGAAAATACATACGGTTTTGGAAAACCATAATACGTACTTTTTTCTCTTTTTAATCTTTTGTAACATTATAAATGTATTTACTGTAACTTTTGATCAGTTTAATGCATCCTTTCTGAATAAAATAATAAAAAATACTACCTGGTCTCATGGAATAACTGTACCTGGGTGCACTTTTTAGCGAGATACAAAAAACATACCAGTAAGTACATTTCATTGCAGTTTCCAAAGGAAATTAATACTAGAGGCATTAATACTCCACCTTGACACCTTTTAATGGCACCTTTTGTTCCTTTTCACACGAGTTTACAGAGTTTTGAATAATAAAGTGAAATTTTCACACAATTACTTGAAGAATATCATGTGACTTCTGCTTTTGAATGTCAGCATCACACATATCCAGCATCATATCTATGGGTTTTCATAGACGGTCGGTTTTTCCGATAGCTCACAGATTACAGAGATGTACTTGAATCCCGTGTAACTAAGGTTTGAGAAACCTGTGTAAAAGGCAGTAGATATTTTATATACTTTTTATATCAGTTTTGCATTTGTTAATACTAATGGGTAAGTTTAGGGTTAGATTTGGTGTAGCATTAGCTTTTAGCGACAGTCGCCAGATATTTGAATTCTGAACTGTGACAATACATACCTGAAGTAACATGATAAAAACACAGCAATATATACCTATATCGATGGAATAACAACGGTGTTGCACAAAAAGTGCACATATTTTTATGAGACCATGTTGAAAAAAATAATAAACAAAAAAACTAATGAATCTTAAAATTACATTTAATACACTGCTTATAATTTCAAGTAAATCTTCGAAGGTGTATTCAGCTGTAACTAAAAATATTTTAGAACTGTATGCTTACTGTCTGTGTTTGGATTGAAGATTACAGAGACACAAGAGGCAAAAAAATCATTAAATAAGCATAAGTCAAGAAGCAATATTCTGCATGCATTCAAACCTTAAACATCTGAAAAAACTCTGTCATTACATAAAAAAGCTATTCAAGCTGCAGTGTTGAAAAACAATACATTTTAAAGTCAACCTCGGGTTGAGGAAATGCAAAATAACTGAAATTCCTAAAGCCTTTGGTGTTGTCAGCCACACTTACAGGAGAATCTGCACTGAACACTCCAGGGGCCTGTTATTGAAATTAACCAAACACAAAATGAAAGCTGCATCATCTGACATATTGACAGTGTAAGGTCCTGTTGAATATGTATGTGTGCCTGACTATAAATGTCATAGTAACAGAACTGAACAGAATTGAATTGTGAAATTACAGTAGCATCTGGTAAACATAGTAATACAACGTCAAATACGTATATTGTGCAGTTAAGTTCACAAGAAGTAATTTGTCCTCATTTGTGCTATAATAATCTTGCATTATATTATATTCTGAGTTAGACAAGGTAAACAACTGATGTACTTAAGTTGGAACAATTTTTAATTTCGTTTTTAACCTATGTCAAGACCTCAGCAAATTCCTTCTTTAATCTTATACACAAAAATAAGAATGTGCATTTCAGCACCACGGACAGTGACATTTGTATACATTTGCTTGCATACACTAACTGTCAAAAGATTGAAATAGTTACCTTTTTTATGCTTACCAAAGGTGCATTTATTTTTATAAATAAATTCAACAAAATATTTAATAGTTCAAAATGTTATTAAAATTATTTTTTTCAATTTTACAATTTAATTATTCAATTAAAATGAATGGCATTTTTAATTTATTTTTTATACATTTTAAAATATTATTTATTCCTGTGATGCAAAGCAGCCATGCTGATTTGATGCACAAGAAACATTTCTTCTTCTTATCAATGCTAAAAACTGTTTAAAAATCACAATTTTATAGAAAATGAAACACACTAGCACAAAAATGTTTGGGTTAAGATAAAAAAATAGACAAGCATGCATTAACTTGTTAAAAGGTGACAGTTAAAGACATTTATAATGTTATAAAATAATATTTTCAAATAAATACTTTTCTTTTTAACTTTCTAGTAATAAATAAATCCTGAAGAAAATGTAACACAGTTTACACAAAAATATTAGGCAGCACACATTAATAGTAAGAACCATTATTAACAAATGATGACTGATAATTGATAATGACTGAGCACTATTATTAACAACAGCATTAAATAAGCATAATAAAATGATTACTGAAGGACTGATTGCACAGAAAATAGTAATGGCCAGTAAAGGTTACAGGAATAAATTACATTTAAATTGAAAACGGTTTAAGTGTAATAATATTTCAAAAACTTGCTTTTTTCCCTGTATTTCTGATTAAATAAATATGAGACTTCTTTTTAAACATAAAAATAAATAATTCCAAACTTTTGACCAGTAGTGTATAATCTATGTCCCTTCTCTCGTTCAACTTTGATGCATACATGAATGCATACTAAGATATTTTTTTCCAATTCTCGCCATAGTGCGCAAACACGCACTCAGTCATATCACTTCAAAGATAATCTCAAGAGAGATGAACTATTCCATACAGTCCGCATAAGCAGTCATGTATACACAGGCAGAGTGTGTGCGTCGACGTGCTGGGATATGCCTCTGCCGGTAATGTTTCATATTGCTCTCTATTCCTGTCACTCCCTGGATGCTTAACTGTCTCACAGAATAATAATCACACTGACTGCTGTAATCCCTACTGTGCACAGAGGTTTCCCTGATATCCCCACTGTGCTGGGCTGCGTTGAGCTTTGCTGAGCTAAAGCAACCCCCGCCACACACATACTCATCATCCTGCCCAGATTACTGCTATTAACAATACAGGCCAAGTAATCCTAATTTGTCCCTCTAAAGAAAGCTAATCCATTGTACAGAAATAACTAATCTGTAAAGAGCAAACACCATTCTTAGGCGGGAAAATCCTGTTAGCATCTGCTTGATTACCTTACCATTACTTCCCGTGCAAAAGCGCTCTAAGTTCAGTCACATGGCTAACCTCATCAACCGGGCTAATGTCTGCAGCCCTGTTGATTTCAGATACAAATTGAGTTAATATTTCATGCTGACAGGGTCAGTTTTACTCCACGGGAGAACTAACACTAAATGTGGCTATAGTGAATAATTCACATACCTGATAATACTGATCGTGGCTGCGTTTAATTATTAATGATCTTAATATTGCAAAATGCACTGATCAATGCATCTCTACAGTGAGTGGGAGAAGTGAGTGAAAGGAAAGATGTGGGCAGAACAGTTGGGCTGAGTGGCACTGCATTAAAGACAGCTGAACATCTCACATGACAACAATACTGGATGATGCAACAAAAAGTTTGGAGTTTTTGTTCTTACACAGATTGAACTAAATCAAAAGTGATACAAGCTAAAAGCTCATTAACCTGGAAAATCAGCTAGATTTCAGAAATAACTATTAGGCAAGTTTGTTTCCTCCATGGGACTGAAAAAAAAAGATAACTGCTACTTTATCTCTCTTAATTCAGACTTTTTTCTCACAATTCAGAGACAAAAAGTCAGGATTGAGAGATATAAACTATGAATTTATGGATATATACTTGCAATTTAGAGAGATTTTTTTTTTTTACTCAGTTACAAGTCACAATATATATAGCTAGACTTTTCTCTGAATACTTAGATTAAAAGTAGGTTTTTATTATTATTGTTTTTTAAATCTGTGGCAGACATGGTCTTCCATGGTATATGAAGTAATTTTTCAAGCTGTAAGATATGATTTCCTGTGACTGCAAGGATTATGTGACTTTCACTGATCTGAGATCCAATGGACGTGTTTGAGGATAATCTAGGATTAGAGCACCTTGTTTAAACTCTCACCTTTAAAGGTAAGACCACAATTGAACAGGCATCAAGCCTCTAGTGCGCATATCCTCTAATTTGACACAATGGCAGCGCGAATCAAAGGCAGTGTATCAGATTAGGCTTTCATAAATAATACAATATAAAAAACAACCATGTCTAAAACTGAAAATAAAGTGCAAGTATGTCAGTTTTGACACACGGTGTCATGCTACCCAAATGACAACAGATACTGATCAATTTCATTATGTCAGCTTTACTTCTAAAGTCACTGTATAAACACAGGTCCAGGTGACTGATGATCACTTTTCGTGTCACAGTCTTTAGCATATGTGGCCATCCCCTTGTGGGACTCTAAGCTGACAGCATCCTCCACTCATTGCCCAGGTGAGAGTGCTAACCCATGCATATTCATGACTGTGAAACGGACACCGTCACCATGGAGACAACCTGTTCTCCTATGATGATGTGGATGTGGACCACTGAGGACTTTGCAATGTTTCTCACAGGTATAATCAAGTCAGCACGAGTTCTACAGTCAAAGTAAAGTCAAATATAGAATAAAAAGTGTAACATGTTCAGCATAGACTTCATATTGTGTCAACTAATGCTCCAAATCAAACTTCTACCAATGTTGTATATGAAACAACTGTGCACACTATCTATCAATGAAGCGTAAACACTTTAATACAGTTAGTAGTCGCAATCTTTGACAGGCAAAAAATACACTGATATAGTTCCAAAACAAGTAGGATATTTGCTGATCTGCTCTACGAAAGCATTAACATGATGAGAAATGCCACATCCTCCACAATGTAGTACTGATAGGATTTTAATATTAAAAACACTTCCCTTACTACACATTGGCACTAAAACAGATTGAGCAGAGCTCACAGGCAGATGAAACTAAGCTATGAGATTTCAGCACCATGGACAGCGACATTAAAAGCCCCTTCTGGTACAAAGAATGACATGACATGTCCAAAGGTCTGCTACTTATCAATAGCCCAATAAATAATTAAAGATATAAACAGACATACCATGTTGACCTCAGACACCATGTCTATGCTTGCCACATCGATGCTCATGCCAACTGCGACCGGTGCACCTTAAATGAAAAGAAAAACTTAATCCTCAAGTTCACTGAAAGCATTTGTTTATGTTATATCAATGTTAAAAACAATATTGACATACTTATGCAACCTTAAAAGTAAAAAATAATGACGTGAACAACAGCATACCTCCAAAGTCTGGTCGAAGACGAATGTCATAGCCTTTCAAAAGCTTGTCCACTGTCTCTTTGACAAAAGACATGTTTCCTGGTTCATTGGCGCTGAAAAAAATAATAATAAAGAAGGTTATTTCCATCATATCAGAGCCCAGGAGGTCTGTGCTCTCGCGCCATGGTCTCCACCAGCTCTTCTTACCTTTGAGCACAGCACATCACTGCCACAATTACCGGTAATGAAAGAACACCAAACAGCCTTCGTTTCTGTATTCCAAACATTCCTTATACTCTTTCAGGCAAGGAATCGAGCGACAAAACGGACGTTGTAAGGTTTCCTTGCGTAGGTAACAGGTTACGTTATTCCATCAGTGGGTCTTCGCTAAAGAACTCCAATTACTGTCAAACGCGCGTAAACAAATCGCTGCGAACCGGGTTTTCGCTCTCTTGAGGAGACTGCGTTATTTGGTTAGGTGCTCGGTAAATACAATGCATTTTTGCCCAAGACACTACCGGGGCTTGCAGTAGGGGAGTCGGTGTTTGGGGCTCAGCCAGATCTCCATCCTTCGGTTTTGACGCCCGTGGCTGTGCTGTCCCGAATCTACACCCTCTGCTGAAGTCTGAGTCTTACGCCTCTTTTTATGCTTCAGCTACAAGCAAAGGATGGTCTTTCGACACAGTCGACTTATTTTTCACGTATACCCAACAAAAGGCGCCTGCTGTTAGATGTTCGCAGAAGAAAAAACGAGCGAGTTGGAAACTGAAAAACTGAAACTGAAAGTTCGGCTATTGATTCGACAACTGATGACCGAGACGACCGGAGTGTGATGAAATTGCTATGTGAGCACGAGGACTTCACTATAAGTAAAGTAGTCACGTGACATTCCACAAGCTTCGGCGCGAACGGCGTTTTGTTGGTGTGTGTAGCGCCGGGTTTATTGAAACAATTATTTACAAGTCGGTTCAAACGAAAACGTTACTATAGATCGTTCAACACGCGTGGTTTCGTCGGTTTCATGATATAGTAAATAAAAAAAAAGCGCGTATATTCTACTTGAGTAAAAGTCAAAGAGAACCATTGGGAGGGGTTTCCCCTCTGTTTAACTCTTCGTTCATGCAGAGCAATTATACGGTAGACGATTTATTCATAAACAGCTCCTGTATTTTGCCATTGTTGCTGGTGAGTGTCCATTTTAAATCTTTGTCGGGAGAAAGCATACTACAAAAAATTATCGACTTCTTGTTTTGCAAATTCATCATTTGCTGTTCAGGTAGACATCATTGGTTGCTTCTTACCGTGACTTGAACACAGGAAGTCAGAACCACAGGTTATAGGAGGGATCATGAAAGTACTGGTACTGGTACATCTTTCTTATAAATGTACGCCAAAAACTTGTTTTTAGTTTAATATGCATTTAGGGTGTGTGATGGTCAACCAATCAATAAATGTTAAGTTGCTGTCTCCATTTAATTGTTATGGACACTAGTAATCTCTCCTTCTCTCTAGAAGACGATCATTTCAACTGCTCATATCTGCTACAACAAGGTATCAAATAGCAGTGCTTTTTTATTTTAATAGAACATTACATTTATTAGGACATCTCCTGCACTGTACCTCTGCGTGCACGCACATGCATGCTAATAGTGATAAACAGAACATCATGTGACAGAGTGGAATAGGAATAATTCTGCTTTATTGACACCTTCTGTGATACAATCAATCTGATATATTTCTTGTTCCCACTACCACTCCCCATCAATGGATATTAAGGCTCCTCCATTTAGCCTCAAGACAATTTTATTATACATAATCAGATTTTCAGTGAGGCTTGACAGTCTGCTGGAGATTAAGCACAAGTGTAATGGCTTCTACCAGGCTTTAAAAACTCATTAAACTAATCCTGTTAATTTGACCTGTGTTCAAAAAACAGGTCCGCATTGTACTGACTGAATGGAAAGTCTGTTTACGAGAGCTGTTGGTGGATTCGACACGGTCAGTGGTTGAAGTTAGTGGCCTTCTTAAATCCCTCACGCTGCATTAAGATTGTAGTGTGCGGACTGATGCCGCCCTAATGCTTTTAGAAGCAGACGCCGGATGCAGAGGGATGTGGCTGTGCTTCCTGGTACTGTTTCAGAAGCTTTATTCCAGAGAAGTGAGGGCTGAGACTTCACTAAAATGTTATTGGATGCTTGTTCTTCTTGTCTCCTCGGGTACATTTTGTTAATATAGCAATATTTAGTTTCTGATTCTGTGACTGAAAAAGTGTAAGGACTACATTAGTCTTTTATGATAGATATATCCAAACCCTCCTCATTTTTTATTGACAGCAAATCTTGTTTCATCTATTTTAGGACAGTTGGTCCTGAATCCTGTGCCAGGTTTATCATTCACTGAATGCCTTTTAAATTCCTTGTCAGCTTTTGAGATTGAACTGAATTTGAGTTGAGGTACCAAATACAATGCAGAATTGCAATTTGAATTTAAAAAGGAAATAGACTTTTTTAAAGTCACGCCACCATTATTTATGGGACAATAGAGATAGTTTCAATTACAGTAAATTAAAATAACTGTTTAGAAATGAGACCAATAGAAAGTCTATATTTCATGAATATATTCAATCTTATTTATTAAGTTAACGTTTTTATTTGTTTATGTATTTTATTTTATTTATGTTTTTATTTTTGGGACATGCAAATATATGTTGAATTGTGTTGTGTTGAGCCTTTTCCCTCATCATTCCATTTCAAATTTCTGTTTTAATTTCGTTAGGGCAAGGTCAGTCGAGTTATTTATTATTCAGTTGAATTTTGTGAACACCCCTTCCTGTTCAGAACTAAAAGTCACAGAATCATGTCACGCTTACAAGTGTTTTTTCACCTGTTAAAGTATCTAATGTAAAAAAAAGTTTCTGGGAATTTCTTTGTAGCCGTACATATAGGACATGATTTCTGAGCTTCTTGCAGCATGAATGTTTATGAAGTGCAGCTACTATAAGGAGAGAGATGGAAAGTGAGGGTAGCTCTGAACAGCACTTACCCACACACACCCACATCCCATCATCCAAACAAAGCACTCCACTCACACATCATCTGCAAATGCAAAGGCTCCTCAGTGTGTGGGCTGAGCAAATGGCACCAAGTCACGGTCACACACCAAGCCAAATGCTGTTAAAGCCTTTAAAGTAACACTAGTCAAACAAGCTGCGGGAGGACTGGAACCTTTTACTATGATCCCTGTCTTTTCCTCTAAAATGACCGGTGTCCTCTGACCCCTGTAATTGTAAGGCCGTGTCTGCAAGTTCACAAGGCACTTTGCTTATTTTTGCCCACTGGACTATCAAAGCGGTTTTCTGATCTACTGTAGGGGTGATGTAGTGTCACAGAAAGGGGGGAATGTTGCACTAGCTTCCATTGAAAGGGCTTTTCCTTCCATTTGTGTTGAATTGCAGATGCAGAAGACCTCTCTCCTCCACCACCCCCTCCAGATTAAATGGACACAGATAAATAGATCCTCTGGATGGAGTGAATATTGCACTGTGCTGAATGAATAATGTATGTACGTGGCGGGGCTGATTTGTTTTAGATTGAGACAGAACTCTGCAAATTCACTCATAATACCTATTGAAGGATTCCTGTGATACTATGGAAGAGATGCATAGATGCCGTTAAAGGAATAGTTCACCTAAAACTGAAAATTAGCTGAAAATTTCTAGTCACCCACAGGCCATTTAATATGTAGATGTGTTTGTTTTTTCATCCCATCAGACATAGAGAAATGTAGCAATTATCTCACTTGCTCACCAGAGATCCTCTGTGATGAATGGATGCCATCAGAATGAGAGTTCATACAGCTAATAAAAACATCACAATATCCACAATAACACTTCCTTTAGTCCATGCCCTCTAATTCTCTCACATCAAAATTTACAATCTGATTTATTCGGGACTGTTTAGGGCAGTTTTTGCTTGTTAGTTTTGTTAGGTCTCTGCATACAGTATATCTCCACTGATACAGATAAGACACTTTTTTCCACTGGAGAAATCAATAATATGTATAGAGGAATCGTATTTTAGCTGGAAACAATGTTTTGATGTTAAAAACATGCAGCTTTTCACTTTATGAAAGTTATTGTTATGTTTTTATCAGCTGTTTGGAATGTGATTCTGGCTGCACCCATTCACTGCAAAGATCCATTGGTGAGATGTAATGCAAATTTTTCCAAATCCGTTCTTATGAAAAAGCTCACATACATCTTGGATGACCTGATGGTGGGTAAAATCTCAGTTAATTATCATTTTTAGGTACAAAATTCCAGCATACATAAAATAAAAAGTGTAAAATGTAATTTCTTTAAGAATTAAAAATGAGCAACTTACCTTGTGTCATAGATTGCAAACAGCTTTTTATTCCCATCCACTGCATTCCTGCAAAACAAGACGGATGTGATGTTACTATTGCCATCATTATGTCCTGTGACTAATTTTAGAATTAACACATCCTTTAAAAAATTGTGATGTTTCCAAAACCATTTCCAAATAAATTTTACTTTTAACAAATGTTGAGTTGCAATTGTGTCGTTCTGTTAATCTTTGTTATTAACGATCTGTTTATCCTGAGCTTATACAGTACACACACACACAACTAGATCAGGATGATCAGATGCTCGCAGGACTCAGGTGGACTGTAGAAGTAACAGCTGCTCTTGTGTGAAAATCTCTGGAGTCCACATCAATGAAGTCAATCAGCAGTCAGACAAAAGCACTTCAAAAAAGAATCAATCCCCAAAACAAATGACTACAATATCATACCTATACCTACACAACAAAACTGTCTGTACGATCTTCATGAATCTAGAAAAATCCTAACGGATACATGTTTCCCCCCCTCAGTAGCACTGTGACCATTAAAGCCAACCCAAAGCAGATGTTTCATTTACTCGCTTGAATCAAAGACTTGGTCAAACCTTGGTTCTCTTGCTGTAAAATCAAACCCTAACGCCTTCAACATGCATTCTGGATACCCACTTTACAGGGATTCTTTAATACATATGCTTGTTCAAAGTTATTAAGGTTTTGTATAATCACTAGAACAGTCCTGTTCCACATTTTTTTGTGAGATGTACGACATTTAAGACATTTCCCAGATGTCCCGTCAGCCCAAATCAGCAATAAGGTGTCTTTCATAAAAGAAACTAGTTCAATGAGTTCTTATCACTTATGCACAACATAAAACTAGAGCAGGTAGAGCTTTTTAAGGTTTTCATTTATCGACTGAAGCAATGCAGTGATAGTCGGCGTCAGAAAAAAATGGGATTAGAGTTCCCTCTTATGGCTGTCCTCATTATTACGTGCCTTTTATAAAACAATGATCAACTCTACTCCAGCAAACCATTTTTTTCATATCAATGTAACGCATCTTTGGTACGTTGATACGTTGATTACTTATAGCTAGGCTTCACACATGCTTTAATTTATCCTCAGGACTACCCTTTTTTATTGAGGAGGGTAAAACTGATACTTTTAAACCATAAATATCCCCAGTGGATAAATAATAGACCGCGTGTAGAGGAAGCCAGTCTTCATTAAACAGCCTGGCGCAGGGGGGGCTGCCTAGGGGTAAACGCTCGCGCGCAAAATGCCTAGTAAGCAGAATTGTTGGGAAATCCGCTCATTTTCTACCGTCCGCGCTCGTAACGCGCGCCGGGGTAATCGCGCTTTTCTCTGAATAAGCTCAAACAAGATAAGTTTCAAACCCCAGCGGCCGCTCAAATTTCCCTCGGGGGGTAATTATGCAGCGCGCGCAGAGGTGACGTCCTATTACTTTGGTCCCAAACACGAACGAATGCCAGTGGAGTGACAGTCGGGCTATAGAGTGCGGAGATCAACGGACGTCCAAACCGGCGACCCGGTAAGCGGAGAACCCTGTTAAACTCTGTAACGCTTAAACAGTTGCGCAGATAAGCGTTAAGATGCCGTACACTAGGCTACCTCAGAGGGAAGAAGGGGGGAAAAGTAATGGTCTGTTAAAGGGAATGTGTTGAGGGGGAGAGAGAAAACAAAGACTGTTTTAAGGGCTGTTGTGCTGTCTGGTTATTGTCGTTCAATTGGATTTAGGAGTGATGAAGAGGTCTTTGGGATGCGGGGGAAAGGAAGGGATGCTCTGCAGCGGTTCTTCAGTCACTGAGTCGTAAGAGAGGACGGAACAATGAGCCTGTATGGTTAAGACTGGATATATCTGAAGAACAACGCATCACACTTCTGCTGCAAGCTGATCGTTGCGGGATTTTGCTCACTGCTTCAAAAGGAATTCATTGCAGTTGTTCAACGTGGATCCACTGCACCATTCAGGTATTTAAGGTAAGATGCGAGGCTTTTACTTTACACCGTCTCTGCTCAACTCTGCTTTGTAGGACTCGCTATAAATGTTCGACAAGTTTATACGCCAGAGGCTGTTAAAACTATGAATTACAGCTGCTGCAAACTCAGCGCTCCGATAGCTTTTACAAACGATCGCGCTGAGGGAAATATTGTAAACTGGTATTCAGGGGACGTGGACAAAAACAGAAAACGGATTCATGACATGGATTTAAAATAAAGAATAATTACTTTGATTAGCAAATAATTAAATAACGTAATTAAAATAAAATCAAGACTGGATTGTAGTTGCATCAAAATGAATAAGGATTAAAAAAGTATTTGGTTAACACTTTTGTTTAATTGCTTTTAAATTATGCTTTTTTTTTTTAGTTAACTGGTCGTCCTGTTTTATGCTTTTTGTATGCACCCCAAAACTTTGTCTTTTCCTCTTCATTTTGTTTTTAATTAAAGTATGCATATTTTAGTCTCCTGGAGAGTGGTCAGATTATCATAGTGCTGGATTGAACTCCCCATGCTGGATTTTTGCAGGCATGGGATATGGACCACATTGCAGCGCTAAAATGAGAAGTCTGTGGGTCGGTGTTTTGTTCATGACTTTCACCTGCCGTCTGAGGTAGATTGCATGTTTAACATGTAACTTTTTTTTGTTTTAATTATTCTTTTATTTTATTGAAGGCATCAGTTAATGTTAAATATCATATATCTATAATTAATTCCAATTTCCAGACCGCTATCATTGTGGTCAAAGGAGAATGGGAGTTAATACTTGTAGTTATTAATTATCTTTGTGGTCTCGTGCATCAGCCTTTCCCAGACTACTACAGGGATTCCTAAAGAGTCAGAGCTCAATGATAACATCACAGTTTTCACACGAATCCTGGATGGATTGCTGGATGGCTACGATAACAGACTGCGACCTGGGCTTGGAGGTAAACTGCCTATATACCATTTCCATCTCTAAAACCTGATCTGTAGCAAAATACTTTAGTGAAAAGTGTTTTTTCTTTGTATATTAATGGCATTTATGTCTGGCATTGACCTCCAGGAGTTATTCTGAAAAGATGTGCTCATATAAAGGCAGATGGTTTTTAAAAAACAGAGAAAACGCCTGCACATTCCATCGTGACAGCAGCATGAAGGACTTTCATTAAAAAAGAGAGAGATGCTGCTTCTATTCAATCCTCTAACTGGAAGGAAAAGTACATAGAAAAGGGGAAAAAAAAAATCTGTTTTTATACAGCAGATGTTTGCGCCGAGCAGAAGTGATCGCTGAAATTGCCTGGTCCTCTGTGAAAATCAAACGGCCACTATTTCCCGGCACTCTCAATTACAGTGTTCTTGCTAGAGACAGAGGTAGAGAGAGACAGGGTGAGAGAGGGATATGAATGTGGCTGCTGACCTTGAGAAAGCTATCGTTCTTTTCCAAAGGTGCAGGTTCATTGTTCTCAGAGGTCGAAAGCATGGCAGAGGAAGAGAATAAACACAGGCTGCTCTGTTTCCACGTGAGAGAGTTCAAGGGAGAGCATCTCATAACTGTAGTTGCAGCAACGTGATGTCAATTGACAAATGATGGCATTGGACTTGATTTAGTGCCTTGAGAAGAAAAGTGCAATCAGGCGGATGAAATTAATTGCTTTTCATTTAAAAAATGAATGCAACTAAATAATGTGGCTTAATCAAAGCATACTTTAGTGGAAATGTTTATATTATATTTATTCACAATATAGATTTACTTATATATATACAGTATATATATATATATATATATATACAGCAGTGTAAATTCTGTACATATGCATTTCATTTTTAATAGTTAATAACTAAATTCAAATGAAAAAATGTTTTAATTATATTTTATTTCAGTTAATGAAAGTTTTTTTTAAATGGATCTAATTTTTGTTTCAGTTATTGTTTTGTAACTTACAACTATGTATGCAATGACCAAAATTGAACTTGATATAAAAAAAAAAAAATCGCAATTTGTTTTTGATTTTACAGAGAAAGTAACAGAAATAAAAACCAACATCTTTGTGACCAGCTTTGGACCGGTGTCAGATACTGAGATGGTAAGTATTTCAACCATATCCTTCTTCATGAATAAGCATCATTCATTAACCTCTACAAATCCCCCCCTGAGATGTCTCTTCATCAAGACCACCTTCATTAAATCCTGTAACTTCACTTCACCTTTGCAACATTCCCTTATATTCTGTATGCAATATCAAGGTAACGGTACGATCTGATGAACGGTACTATTGTTCGTTTTTATATTCAGTCATGTGATTCCGCCTTCAGGCAAGGTCGTTGCTGTAATTGATGGCCCACTGGAGAAAAAAGTTTATAGGGAGGCCTCAGTGGACCCCGCCTCCTCGTCACTGGACCTGAGGTCCCTAGCGATGACCCTGCCTTCAGGTGCACACTAATGACACTAACGTTTGTCTTTCAACAGGAATACACCATTGATGTGTTTTTCCGTCAAAGCTGGAAAGATGAGCGTTTGTGTTTTAAGGGGCCGATGGAGATGCTACCTCTGAATAACCTACTGGCCAGTAATATCTGGACACCGGACACCTTTTTTCTTAACGGCAAAAAATCCATTGCTCACAATATGACGACGCCCAATAAGCTTCTGAGACTGAAGGATGATGGGACATTGCTGTACACCATGAGGTACCAGTTTAAGCTATAAAGCCTTGCTGTGTGCATGAATGGATTTGAGTAGTTATGGCTAGAACAGTTACACATTTGACCTTCATCTCATTTATGCCCTCCTCACCCCTGTTTTGCACTGTTGGACACTCTGCCATGTGACAGATGTGTTAAGCACACATGAACTTGGTTCCGGCTGAACTCAGCATCTCACTTTCTATACTGTACATTTTGTTTCTATACACTGTCTATTCACAGGAGGTTACATCAGATCTATCTGCTTGCCCTGCCAACATTTTTACTGGCCCCAACACAAATTATTAAAAATCTAAAAATGTTTGTATTTTGTTTAATTTAATTTGTACAATTACTTAAATGTAATTGGAAACATGATGGAATTTGTGGCAAAATGTTACTGATTATATTGTAACTTTAAGTCATTATTACTGATGCTACCAAGACTAATGTGTCATTTTGCATTTTAAAACAATTTAAATGTAATTTAATCCACCTACATAATTTTAGCAAATTAAATGTTTTGACTTTGAGCCGTGTACTGAGGTTTCAGAGGTAAATTATGATTTTTTGACACTCCACATACATTTTACTCAGAAAATGTACCTCTATCTGGTTTATTTTGGTGTCTCTTTGTGTCCTAAACCAGTCAGCCAAGGGTGTTCCAACCTAAGGGTGTTCCAGAGAAAAAGCAATAGGGAGTGCTACAAAGCAAGAGATAGAAACAAAGGAAAAAGAGAAAGCAGAAAAGGGCATGTGGCTGTATGTTTATGCCCCTGTTGTTGAGTTGTTCTTCACAGACTGTCTGCTCCATTACTCGCAGTATCAGGGCAGAGGGAGAGAACGCGCGCACACACACACACACACACACACACACACTTACAATCACACACAAACAGTTTCTGCTCGCCATGCTATCATCAGCAACAATCTACTGCCAAGCACTGAACACTGCTGTGTTAGTGCTGTATAAAAGCTGCTATTGTTGTTCTCAAATGGCATCAATACTAAATCCTCTCTGTAGTAGAATCTGCTTGAGTAAGTGCTGAATTTTGAAGAGCACAAGCGTAAAGTGTTTAGATTGTGGTGGTTATGTATTCCCCCAGGGTTACGATTATGACGATCCATTATATAATGAGTTATTAGTTTTTATTAACTCAAATTTAAATGCAAAGAGGGATTTGGCGAGCTTTCCATAGAGGTAACAATTAGATTTTGTGTAGTGGGGCTAAAGCAATATAAAATAAATGAAAAAGTCAGAGAGCATGGATCATTTCATTTACATGAAACGCATTCCTTTCTCATTTGCGAAGCATCGCTGTTTTGTTTTTTTTATTGTCTGTGTTGTATATTGTGAGACCAAATGCATCTTGCAAAATTATTCAATTGTAAAGCCTTAGATAGAGCTGCTTTTTTAGATCGTAGATTGAACGAGACCATCAATCAAACATTAATGACTCTGAGAGGAAATGACTCGGAGCATGTCATTTAGAAATCAATGGTGGAGCTATTGTAGCTTGCCTACAATAAACTCTGCCCAGTGTTGCATTTCCTAACAGTGCGAACCATTAAAAAGGGCCTTTTACCACTCACTAATGCGCACATTGTTTCCGGAAAAGTGATCAGCAGTAAGGTTTTTTATTTTTCCTGCTGAGATGGAAAGGAGCACCTTAGCTGCCATGAAAAAGCAGGGCACAACAGTTTCACCACCCACATTCTAAAAGTGGAATGCAGTCTACAGGCTTTTATTAGAGTTAAAAAGGAGGTTATGAGACCGAACAAAAGGGAGATGTTCTAGAAACTGTCAAATCTTCTGAAGGATCTGCCATGTTTTTAAAATAACTTCTCAGCTTGAGCTCAATGTTGAGACAAATGGTGCAGTAGGAAAACATACATTGTAAAAAGATGTAAGTAAAAACATTTTTAAACAGAGCCATAACTTAGACGTGCAGAGGGACATGTCCACCTTAATATTCAAATTATTGGTTGACTTTTTCAGTGACCGACTGTTAACATCTTACCTTTGATCCCCCTTAATATTATATATCTGTTGTGTGTAACTAACTACTACTACTAATACAAAAAACAGACATCAGATTCTACATAATTTTTCTACTGTATGTTGTTATGTACGATAATTTCCATAAATTGCAAAGACACATGCATACACTATTAATTCCAGTTAATGTTAAGGTCAAACTGCGATTGGGTTGTTTTGATTAAATAATAATAACTAAACAAATGCAGCTAACTTAATGCAATAAAACATGATTTATTCAAATTATTTAAATATACAATCTGAATAGTAGACACTTCTAATAGTAAAAGCACACTCTATTATACAAATATCTCTTTGATGTGTAAAGAAATTGTAAGAAAGTAGTTTTTATTTAACAGCTTAGGTTTGTATATTACTATAGTACTGGCACAGAATCGGCCACTGTTACAGATATGTAATTCCTCCACAGATCATTCGTGCGAAAATTGTAAGACAGCCAAAGGAAGAACAGAAAATAATAATTTATGAGCTTTAATGGGCTATCACAGACCAAATAAAGCTCACCGTCAGGATAAAGCTCTGAGCGCTCATGATTTGTCAAGGCCCCGGTGCCACATCATTTCGTCTCCACATCCAGCAATGCTGACCTCAGCACTAACCGTGTTCAGTAAGTACATAGCGAGCCCTTCACCTCCCATATGGCTGGTTTTGATAAAGTTGTGTGAGCTGGACGAATGGAGGTTGAGTTTAGAGGACAGTCCTTCATTTTTCCAATACAGCAATTCATCATGGAGCTGTCAGAGATGAAGGCCCTGCACTGATTAAGTGAAGGAACAGCGCCTCACGTGTCCCGCCCCATTAATTACATTCTCACAGGATTTCCAGTCAGAGATACAACCATAGGCCCTTCAACCCCAGGCTCATCCTCAGATGCTGATGGAGGTTTTAAGCAGTTCTAGTAGCGTAGCATTATCAAACCCTTCATTACGCTGTCAGCTGAGGGTCAACACTGACGTCTTATTGCATTGCTTACACCAAGTCATTAAACAGGCTCCAGCCGGGACGTTGAGGGAAAGGCGTAATGGCTTGAGGGTGGCATAATATGGCAGCCATCCTGTAGCCATTATGGTAATGCTAGCTATGTTCAGCCTTGATCTCATATAATTGCTTTGCTAAATGGCTTTGCTGATGACTTTTGGTTTAGCAGCGGACTTTGAACATTGATTTAAATAGACTTTATGCAACCAGACATTGTAAATCTAATGGACGTACTTCATTGTAACAGGCAGTGCCCGAATCCTTCTGGCTGTTCAACAAAGGGACAATAATAATGTGATGCTGCTTCCGTTTCATATTGCTAATGTCATGTTAGATCACTTATGTACTCTATAACATCCAGCAATCAAATTCAGCGGCACTCTCTCAGATAGAATGAAATGATGTTGTACAGTTGCAAAATCCATCTCCATCACATTTAATGCGTTTAGCCTCAGATATTTTCAGAAAATCATATGGTTATAGAATTAAAATCCTGTGCTTCATAAATGGTCCACTAGAGGGGGCTACAGGATAGCAGATTCAGCCACTGCTGCGTCTCTGCTGTGTTCTCCAGGGTTTTAAACTTAACAAATAACAATATGTATAACAAATATATGTATGTATATAAAGGTTAAGGGAGTGACAGCAAGTTTGACATCTGTCTCTCTTTTGATCAATGTTACCAGACTCTTGGTATTTCCCCTCTTTTGGATCACTGTGTTTCCCCCAGGAGAAAAAAAAGGATGAAAAACAACAATATAATAAACAATATATAATAGACAACATCATTCTATGTAGTTTTAGTTGATCAAATTTTATAAAATTCTATTTAAATTGAATCAGTCTTCTTTAGTGTGGTAGAACTGAATGTAGTCCCTAGTGAATTTTTTTTTTATGTATTTGATGTGTGTATGTAATGTATGTAAATTACATCAAGTATATTGCAAATACATTTACATATTTGCTTAGTTGTGCTTAATAAAAATACTTTGCAGTTGTAACTGGTATACTTATAGTCTGGTAAGTTGTAACAACTCCTTTCATATTTAATTGTGTAGAAGCAGTGTGAAAAGACTATACAGGTAACATGCAATCCTTAATATTAATCCTTATATTAAAACACATTTTAGTCATAACATTATTGTCAGTGTCTTAAATTATGTCAGTTAAAATTGATTTGAATTGTACTTGATATGATATAAATTTATTTTTAATTATAGCACAGGCGCTTTTTCTGCTAGGGGTGACATGGTACAGTTTACTTTTTATTTTATTTTTTGCTTGTAGTCCTTAAATACTCCAATAGGTGGCAATATCAGTTCAAAATAGATCTTTGAAATCTTATTGTATGCAGCTTAAGCATTTAAAAATTAATTGGAATCAAGCATGAGTGAAAACTGAATATTAAATGAGAAATTATGTTTTTATGCATGTGTTTGTAATACTGGTGTGTGCGCACACTTGCACAGCCGGAATTAGCAGTGCTTTACTTCACCAATTTGGCAGCATTCCTACATCTGGCACACGAGGGCACCCTTGATCTATAAATACATCTAAGAGCACTCAACATGCTAGCTCAGTCTTCCTATTAATATACACAAGCTATTCAAGCTACATTAAGAGGATTCTCAATAGGACATTGAACACTGATTGCATTAGTTACAATCAGCTACTCACTGTTCCAGTAATGTTTGTCTTTATGATGATGTTTATACTAAAAACTTATCTTTAAAACATACTCAGATGTGCTGATCTAGATTTAATCACATTTTAATTTTCATTTTCTGTCTTCAGATTGACCATATCAGCGGAGTGTCCCATGCAGTTGGAGGATTTTCCTATGGATACTCATGCCTGCCCACTCAAATTTGGCAGCTGTAAGTGCACAATTTTTTTATTCTGAACGAAGAACAATTCCTTTGCCACTGCCCCCCAAAAAAATCCTTTTTTGGATTTTTCATTGCCATAATAAAAAGTGGATTCCAAGAAATAGCAGATTCCAAGAAATCATGAAAGAATCCCTCTGATGAAGTATAGTCACTACTCGTAATCCAAGATTACCATATTATTCAGTAAATGCATATGAATAGTATCTCTCATTTAGATGAAGAGGCAAGTAGAAAAATCGCAGAACCCACCCCACTTTCCTAATGGGTAATAATATGATCTATATATATATATATATATATATATAGATATGTATGCACAGTGGGGCAAAAAAGTATTTAGTCAGCCATTAATTGTGCAAGTTCTCCCACTTAAAAAGATGAGAGGACTGTAATGGTCATCATAGGTATACCTCAACTATAAGAGACAAAATAATTAAATCCAGAAAATCACATTGTAGGATTTTTAAAGAATTTATTTGCAAATTATGGTGGAAAATAAGTATTTGGTCAATAACAAAATTTAATCTCAATACTTTGTTATATACCCTTTGTTGGCAATGACAGAGGTCAAACGTTTTCTGTAAGACTGGCGTTTTGGCCCATTCCTTCGTGCAGATCTCCTCTAGAGCATGTAATGTTTTGGGGGCTGTCGCTGGGCAACACGGACTTTCAACTCCCTCCAAAGATTTTCTATTGGGTTGAGATCTAGAGACTGGCTAGGACTCCAGGACCTTGAAATGCTTCTTACGAAGCCACTCCTTCGTTGCCCAGGCCTTGTGTTTGGGATCATTGTCATGCTGAAAGACCCAACCACATTTCATCTTCAATCCATTTGCTGATGGAAGGAGCTTTTCACTCAAAATCTCACGATACATGGCCCCACTCATTCTTTCGTTTACACGGATCAGTCGTCCTGGTCTCTTTGCAGGAAAACAGCCCCAAAGCATGATGTTTCCACCCCCATGCTTCACAGTTGGTATGATGTTCTTTGGATGCAACTCAGCATTCCTTCTCCAAACACGACAAGTTGAGTTTTTACCTAAGTGTTCTATTTTTATTTCATCTGACCATATGACATTCTCCCAATCCTCTTCTGGATCAACTAAATGCTCTCTAGCAAACTTCAGACGGGCCTGGACATGTACTGGCTTAGGCAGGGGACACGTCTGGCACTGCAGGATTTGAGTCCCTGGCGGCACAGTGTGTTACTGATGGTAGCCTTTGTCTAAGAGCACTCAACATGCTAGCTCAGTCTTCCTATTAATATAAACAAGCTATTCAAGCCTATAGCTACATTAATAGGATTCTCAATAAGACATTGAACACGACTGCATTAGTTACAATCAGCTACTCACAGTTCCAGTAATGTTTGTCTTTAAGCTGATGATGATGTTTATACTAAAAACTGATCTTTAAAACATACTCAGATGTGCGGAGTCTGGCACTGTGGGATTTGAGTCCCTGGCGGCTCAGTGTGTTACTGATGGTAGCCTTTGTTACTCTGGTCCCAGCTCTCAGCAGGTCATTCACTAGGTCCCCCAGTGTGGTATGGTTCTGGGATTGTTGCTCACAGTTCTTGTGATCTATTTGACCCCACGGGGTGAAATCTTGCGTGGAGTCCCAGATCGAGGGAGATTATCAGTGGTCTTGTTCGTCTTTCTTTTTCTAATAATTCCCACAGTTGATTTCTTCACACCAAGCTGCTTACCTATTGAAGATCCAGTCTTCCCAGCCTGACGCAGGGCTACAATTTTGTTTCTGGTGTCCTTTGACAGCTCTTTGGTCTTGGCCATAGTGGAGTTTAGAGTGTGACTGTTTGAGGTTGTGGACAGGTGTCTTTTATACTGATAACGACTTCAAACAGATGCCATTAATACAGGTAACGAGTGGAGGACAGAAGAGCCTCTTAAAGAAGAAGTTACAGGTCTGTGAGAGCCAGAAATCTTGCTTGTTTGTAGGTGACCAAATACTTAATTTACTGAGGAATTTACCAATAAATTCATTTAAAATCCTATAATGTGATTTATACGTAGTTGAGGTATACCTACAGTATGATGAAAATTACAGGCCTCTCTCATCTTTTTAAGTGGGAGAACTTGCACAATTGGTGGCTGACTAAATACTTTTTTGCCCACTGTATATGTGTATGTATACATATATAAATGCACACACACACACACACACACACACACAGTCTTACACAGCATGTATTCATTTATGAAACGTTATCAGAGCAAAGAATGGAATATGAGCAACATTGGGTATATTTTGTAGGACATTCATCTTTCTTATATTATGCACCAAGCACCTCTTTGCCGTCATTTCTCTCTGCATTTGTTCTCAATACATGTTTGTGTACTTTTTACCAAAATATTCAGTCAATTTATGCTAACTTGGCCTACTTTAGTCAGCTTGATGGACTGGTATTTAAGGTATATCAGAGCACACACGGAGTCCAGTTTAGTCTCATTATCACATGGCATCCTGTCCAAGGGCAGGATTAAGATTATCACCTGGTGCTAGCAGAAAGAAGGGTGACTTGAGGACTGGATTAGTAGGAAGGTGTCCTGCCATCTCTCCCATGCTCACGTACGCACTACCCACACACAAAAGAAAGGCTTTTTGGTGCTCAGAAGCCAGGGATGACCTGAGATGGGCTCAGCTTTCTTTGATGTTCAGCGCATTACAGAATAGGGCTGTACACAGAAAGCCTTTGGGTTGGGATACAGCAGAAACCATGAGAGACAGCGCTTAGGAGGGGCGCACCTGATGTTTCATGATTGTGCATATCTAAATATTTGATTGTATTTTGGTAGCTGCATAGTAAAATCCCTCCTGACGTGAAGTTCATTTAGTAGTTGCATAAAACCACGCATTTGTGCTTACGCTCTCTATGGGTATGTCAAGATTTAATAAATAAATAAAAAAAAATAGGCCAGCATAAGGTGATTTTTAATCTAATCTGGCCCGTGACCTAAAACGAGTCTGATGCGGTGCGTTTGGGAATCTCATAGGCTTCCCAATGTGATTGGATGGATTGTTAAATTAGAACATCAATGTAGTTAGAAGTACAGAATAAAAATGCAATCACTCTAAAAGTAAAATTGTACTAGCCTGTCTGGTTTGACCTGAATCCAAACTGATTACAATCCTTGAAACTAATATTAAACCAGCCACGCTGCATCAATTTAAGATACTCCGCTGTCTAAAAAAAATGTTGTGCTCTAAAAAACTCTTTTTCTTCTGGTACACCGGAAATATTTTAATAACAAGGCTTATTAATAGTTAAACATGAACTATCCTGCACAGAAATGATTAGATTCTAGTATTTAGCTATTTTGTTTAATTAGTTATTTCTCAGCATTTCTTGGGTTTTTTAATTTTACGTTCTACTGAAGATTTAAAACACCCTGTGAGCTATCTCAAATGGTATTAATTATTTATTGTCAGGTGGTAATTGAAAATTTAGCCTTCATTAGGACTCCACATACTTACAAACTTAGAGTTCTCAGACTTGTTTAATGCCATTTCTTCTACGCGAGTTACTCTACAGTACATACAGGCAGCAGAGAATTAATGATTTTACTTGTAAATCGCACAACAAATGTGTTTACTTGAAGTATTGTGCTCTGTTATGTAAAGTGTTATATAAATTCTGTCTGCACTTAGCAGCTTTTGTTTGGCTGGTTGGATAACAGTGACAGACGCCTGGTTTTAACCGTCATCTCAACCAAAATGCCTTAGAAGGGCAATGCGTTCATGTAAACGACAAAAGTTGTGAAGCTGTGTGCGTTAATGTTAATGCGGAAGCTTTTGTTAAGGAATATTGTGCTCTTCAAAGAGACAGACAATCATTCTCGTAGTTAATCTCAACAGACACAATGTACACTGTGGTACAAACACATTAATTTCACGATTAATGTAAAGTCAGCTGGTCATTATCACAGAATAGTCCCTGATGTGAAGCTTAGGGTCTCGTATCACTGTGTGAGGGTTTATTTTGCGGTAAGGATAGGCTGACTGTACAGTACATTATCCCACTTATTGCATGGCTGGACATGAAATATTGATTTTGAGTTGAAATGATTTCATTATGTGAGAAGAGAGAGACTGTGGAGTGTCTAGGAGCACTGAACTCCCTATATATAACTGTCTGACTGTACATTAACCTAGTTATTACATGGTTTGACAAATGAATAAATAGAGATTTAATATTAGTTATTGTCTACATTATTACATTAGATGTAGAGACTGTTGAGTGAAGAGCTCTGTAAATTTTCTAAGTTAACAGTCATTTATACAGCCATTATTCAGCAAGTCGCTATTTTCTCTCACTCCATATTCCTCAGTCTGTTTGTCTTTTTTTAATATCTACTTTCTGCCATGTACTGTACATTAAGGTTTATGTGATGTCGTTAGTACCAGTATAGTGTATATTTAGCACTTCCTGTACTGCAGTACAGCCTTCAGGTTCTCGTGCCAACAGATTCACCTCAAAAGATTATATAGAGCAAAGATTACTGCGGGATGATTCAACCTTGTAAAGGTCCCCAATGGTGAATCATATTTTTGTTCCGATTAATCCAATATATCTCTTCCCAGAGAGTTTTGAGAAAGAAATAAGATAAGGCATAGGTCAGCAATAGAGGATATATCGTATGAGTTAGGTCTACAAAACAATGTGTGAGATACAGGTATAGGCCTATTTAAAGAAGACATTAAACAAATATGCATACTCATTCAGAATATGTCTAAACATACAGTATGCACACAAGAACAGCGTTTTAACAACCAGGTCCTGCAGCTTTAGGAATACTGTCTGTGTTTGCTTCTTAACCTGATAAGCTAATGGCTAAAGATGTCACTATCCTGGTGTGTATAGAGTATTAGGGTCACTTTAGGGCAGCCAAGCCTCATAATCTCAGTGTAAAGAAAGACAGGCTTTATAGGGACAGGTTGAAAGGTGTGGGTGCTTGTAGAAAAGTTGTTATTTATTTGCTTATTTTTTATTTATTGAATGAAATGACTTTGTAATACTTATGCTGCTATATTTCTGCTAGTTTGTTATTTATTTTATATATTGTTTCCAAGAAAAGTAATATAATTAGCAATTTTTATTGAATTGCTTTTTTATTGGACAGTGCTTCAAGCTAGTGGAAAATATCTTTGTTGATTTTTTTTATATTTTCTAAATATATTTAATATTTCATATTAACATCAAAAGACAATCATTATTAGAACTAAATTTTAAGTAATTTATTTGTGTAATTTTTGCAGATTGTCACATTTTGGGAATTAGTTGTTTATTTAGGGCTTTAACTTCCCATTGCTGTTGCTTTGAAATGCTGAAAGGCATTTAATATTGCATTAAAAGCAAGAGTGGATTGCAAATGAGATGCACAAACAAAATAAAAACTCTGACATTAAATGATTGATTTAGACCTGGAATAAAATGAGCTGTAAAACAAACTTAACCACAAATAAGGACATCTCATCAAGTGAGGGCCACTTTGAGGGTTTTTGATGTTTCACTCTATTTGTGAGAACATTTCCCATTTCTCCAAACTTGTAGATGCACGCACACATTCTGTCAAGTCAAACCACACTGAACAATTTCGTTTTACTGGAAAGTGTTTCAGTCGTGTGTGAGTAAGAAGGTTATTCTACAGGCTATTCTCTCCTGGCTGTGGTGACCCTGTCGTAATGAAGAGCTACATTTGTTTCCCTCAAGTCTCAACCCTTGACCTATGAGAAATATTTTGTCCTTTGTTAGCTAGACCCTGTCACTTCCTTTGGTTTATCAAATGCTGTTTCCTTAATGTCTACAGACTACAGTATGTCAAAAAAAGGATAAAATAACATCTCCCACAGTGCTCTGGGTATAATATAAACACAATTTTTTTCTGTACCTTTATAATTATACCATGATTTGTATCATCACTACCTCTATACTGTATATAACTTTCCTTAATTCAATCCATAGTAGGCTTCCCAAAGTACATAGTTTTCCATTTGAACTTAATTGAGTTCAGAGCTTATTTGGATCATATGATGTCCACTAAATTCAATCCAATTAGATCCACTTACATGCACCATATATAATTCAACAACACTGTCTTCACAGTAAAGGTCCATGCCATAAATCCACAATAATGATGATAGCAGTAATGTGCTCTGTTCTTAAGCGTATGAAAGGGACATAACACAGAATACTAACATGATCAGCTTAGAGGTCCTTGATTTTTCAATGCTTATCAATAGCACTACGGCAAATGCTAAATAAATAAATAAATACTACTTCTACAGGACAATGTCTTGCAATCAGACATTTAGATTTTTTTTTTTTTTCTATAAAAAAGTGTGATCTGATTCATAGAAGGCATAGCATTCTTTGTGTAAATTGTATTTAATTGTAGCATTGGTGTGTAAATCTACCTATTAATTTAAACGCACAGAATGTTTAAATATTAAAGAATTCTGTGCATGTTTCATATATAAAACCCACTGTTTAGAGAACTGTAAACATACTGTACATTTATCCCAAAAGTGTTGCATAGCAAAGTGTAGTATAAAATGCAGTAGTTTCAATTAGAAAATTTCAGGACTGTGCTGACTACTGTACGTATGCTCTCTGTCCCTACAATCAGTATTAGCTTTACAGTCTTATTTGGCTGGTACCCTACAGAGTCTTAACAGGTAATATGTGGGCTTGTCCCCAAGTGGACTGTCCATTCTTAGAAGTATCTGTGAGAATGGCCTAGAAGCTGCTTGCCTATAATGCCTTACACAAATACATTATATTATTACAATATTTCAACATGCAAAAGCCTTTTCTGCACCCACCCAAGGAAATCTGGCAGTTTTTACAATTTGTTTTTGGTAAAAGCACAACATTATCTGTAGGGCTACAAAACTTGAGAGCGTTCACTGCAACTGAACTGTGTTTCAGTGCTTCTTAAGTGGATTTAATGATTCATAGGAGCATCTGGTTATGAGTGTGTATTAGTTAGGATTTAGTCAGATGATTTGTAGCAATATCAATAGCAAATTTGCAAGAAAATAGCACATTTTTCTTGTGAGGGAAGAGTGGATGGAGTGGGGGTGGTGAGACTGACAATTTGTGTAGTGCAAATTAGTTTGCCGGAATTTTGCTTGGGGTATCTAAGGGTACGTGCATCTGTGTGTGTAGATGGTTGGCAGAATAATCCCTCAGTCTAGATGGTCGAAGTCAATCTTAATTGTGATGGAGACAGCCGGCATGAGAGAGGCAGGATTAATGTTTTGCTTCAAGATTGGATGTCACAATGGTGGGAGGGGGTAAAAGGGAAAAACATGGAGTGGTAAGGAACTCTCTGTAAAGCTGCTGCTATTTTACGTAAAACTTGCTTAAATGTAGTTTCACGTTGTGTTGAATGCGAGTTGATTACAGTTTGTAAACGAAAATTCAAAGAAATAATTATAGTGAATTATAAAATAAAATGTAAATTAAAAAAAGGTTTATTTTTGGATTGTCTGTTTTTTTTTAGAACTCTTGCTGTTTTTTGCAGTACTAGGTTACACATTTTTTACATTAAAAGACTTGCTATGTTTTCAGACCATGTTACTTCATTGAAGCATTCTTCTAGCTGTCTTCAACTGAGGTGCAGGTGTCTGTGAAAATCTATTTTTTATATATACCGTCATGGTCTGATCTTATTTTTCAACACAGGTGCAGATGATTAAATTTATTACCCAGCTCTAGACTTGAGTCAGATTACACGCTCCCTGTTGATAAAGGAAGGTATATTTCCCCATGATTGACAGGTGTAGACACTGCACCTCCTAAATCTGAGGAATGAAAGTTGCCTACATGCAAATCGCAATGAAATCAACTGACAATGACTGTACTATCAAGAGTGGGTAACACTTATGCAACCTTACTCAAATACGCAACTAAACAGATTACTTTTAATTTGAACTAATCTTCCAGGCACTCGCAGTATCTGGTTAATAACCGTTATCATTGCATAATAGGTGTAAACAACTTTGTGTTTTTCCAGATGCCTACCCTATCTCAGAAGTGGTGTACAAGTGGACTAAAGGCCCTGGTATGTCTGTGGTAGTGGCGGAGGAAGGGTCACGTCTTAACCAGTACCATCTGGTTGGCCACGATGTCGATACGGAAGATATCAGCACAAGCAGAGGTAAATAACTTTCTCTGACCTAATCCCGCTCATTGACGTATCAGTCAGTCAGTCAGTCATTTGGTGTAAAATTTGTGATTCAGCTTCACGTTAGGACCATGCACCGAAAGGTTATGCAGTAATGCAATGCCCATTCTTGCTAATATTTCATATATTTTCTTTCACAGCTTATCTCGCCTTCTAACCTGTTACATCTAATGCGTTATTTCCAGGAACAGGATGTGTTGCATCACACCATTTCAGTTTCATTTTCCTACACCGTGTGACGTCGTCTCTCTTAAATAAAGCGATAGCCCTTCTGTGATTATAGCTTTTTCGAATCAAGCTGGATGGCAAATGATTGATGAGGATTTCAGTACACCTCCCACTCACGGCCAGCTGTCTCTAGGACCAGCGAGAGTACAGGAAGAGATGAAGATGAGCGAGAGGGAGGGGAGAAAACAACACTTATCCTGAGCCATTGGGTCTGGAGGGTTAATCCCTGTGTGCTTCCCCATCAGTTGTGCTTTTACCATGTGACGTTGGTCAGCCACCATTGGCTCAAGCCGACAAGAGACACATGCGAGACGAGCGAGGGGGAGAAGGGGGC
>JAUMHQ010000105.1:3181367-3183867 GCA_032361165.1 Enteromius paludinosus | reverse complement strand
AGTTTTTGCTTTGATAGAAAGTAGATTGCATTTCTGGGAACTAAAGGATCTTAATGTCAGTATTCCCAGCTGGTATGCTTTGTTTTGGTGTTAAGATGAGTTTATGATTCATGAAGCAATATTTTATTCATGCACAGTGTTTTAAATATTAAAAGAATTATGTTGGATGAAAGACAAAATTTCTCTGCTCACTGGTATAGCAGCATTCACAAAATGACTCTGCTGCAACTACATTTTTTTTGATAGATTACTGTGATTGTTTTCGCCACATTTATCATGTTATATTATAAGCGTTATATGCCTGCATATTTTGCAGAGGAAATTATGGTGTAACTCTTATAGGATTTAAAGAAATATGTTTTGTTAATTAGGCATGTTGTTTGATTTATGGTGTTTTACAAAGAAACAAACTTTAAGAATTTAGACTATAATGTCTATTGTTTTTCATTTGCAGTACCTGTCAAAAGTTGGTATATTTGAATGTTTCTGAATGAAGTATCAAGCCTGTGTTCATTTGATCAAAAATACAATGGCAACAATATTTTTTAATATTATAATTTACAATAACTGTTTCATTTAAAGTAATTTATTCCTTTGATGGCAAAGCAGATTTTTTTCAGCTTTCACTGTGACATGATCCTTCAGAAATCATTCTAATATGTTGATTTGGTGCTCAATTATAATTACTTTTTATTCGTGTTTTTGCTATTTAATATTTTTGCGGAAACATACATTTTACAGCATTCATTGATGAATAGAAAGTTCAAAAGAACAGCATTTATTCAAAATAGAAAAATAGAAATATTTTGTAACATTGTAACAAGTAATGTGTAATATATATATATATATATAAATGATATAAATTACATGAATATAAATATCTAAAAATACTGTAAATACATGTGAATATTTGTAAAATATATGCTGTATGTGTGTGTATTTATATATACATAATAAATATACACAACACACAAATATATTATTTAAACAAAAACTTTTACATGTGATTAATCATTTGACATCTTTACTGTCACTTTTGATACATTAAATGTGTTCTTGCAAAAATAAAAGTATCGACTGAAGTAATTACTGTTGAAAATTCAGCCGAATAGATAAAAATTTAAGTAATTTTAAACTGTAATAATATTTCACAATTTTTACTGTATGTTTTATCAAATAAATGCAGCCTTGGTGAGCACAAGAGACTTCATTATTAAAAATAATTTCAAATTTTTGACCAGCTTTGGACAGCCCTCATTATTTTATGATATTCTAAATCTATGTGTTTGGTTCTCCTTAGGTGTGACCACAGTGTTGACTATGACCACCCTCAGCATCAGCGCCCGCAACTCTCTTCCCAAAGTAGCGTATGCCACTGCAATGGATTGGTTCATCGCTGTTTGCTATGCCTTTGTGTTCTCTGCGCTTATCGAGTTTGCAACAGTCAACTACTTCACCAAACGCAGCTGGGCTTGGGATGGAAAGAAGGCCTTGGAGGCTCAGCAGCCTAAAGTAAGTTAGTATGTTTTCACAAGTTTGTGCATGTGATGTTCAGATCTCAGGAATCATCAGAAAGAGTCTTTGTTGAGTGCAGTTGCATAATATGACAGTTCAGTTCTGTTTGACGCGAAGGTTACAATACATTACGGTTATATAATATGCCTTTTCTAATTGTTTTGAGACACCCGAACAGCTTGAGAGTGCTCAGTCACAACATTTCAAACGGTGACACTAACTCAAATGTCAACTGCTTTATTAGATGAGCTGTATTTGTGCTAGCAGTTGATGGATGTCACATTTTGAAATTCTACAGGATGAATATTTAGCCTTTACCCAGAATGCCCTTCAGACAAGCCACTTCATTGAGATTTCTGAGAGCTGCTTGTTTGATGTGCATGTAAATGCCAGGTTTCTCCTTATGCAAGATCTATTTTCACCCAGGTGGTAATTTTTTTATTCGCAGTGGACAGAATTCAAAGAACGGTCAGTGCACATGTCACTTTGCTGAGTTTGTTAGTAAAGGCTCTGCAGTCAGACCTCTGAAGGTCAGATCTAGACCTCCAGCACAGCTTTCTTAAATGTCACCCTTACTTTTTTTTTAATCAAACACCAAATTATTCCTCCTTTCCTGCTGAGGAGTCTTTCTAAAATCCTGAGCCCCTAATGTGGGGCCCTTCTTTAAGAAAGAGAAGGAAGTGATGTATACAAAATACTGTTCATTATGTAGACATACACACATAAACAGACTATTATTCATAGGTTTGGAGTCTGTACTTTTTTTGTTTTTGAAAAAAAAAAAATTCTCACCAAGAAAAATACAGTAAAAACAATAATATTGTGAACAATGTTTACAATTTAAAGGGTCACAACACCCCCCTGTTTCAGAGGTGCTTTTTCACACCTCTGGTTTGAAAAACTTTCTAAAAAGGGGCGTTGTTCACTGGGGGTAAGGGGTGGGGTAGAGTGGGAGACAAGGCGGAGACTGCATTAAAGGGGGAGT
>JAUMHQ010000105.1:3170791-3181267 GCA_032361165.1 Enteromius paludinosus | reverse complement strand
CCGGGCTCCCTGCCTGTCCCCCGGACAGTTCGCCAAACAAGCAATTATATCGCAGAGGAAATGGGAACTAGTGAAACCATGATAAATTGGAATCATCAGAAGCGTTGTTTAGTAACGCACAAAATTATTAGAGGTGGAATATTCTTGTTTAAAAGAGCTTGTACATGTATTTTTAATATTGCAGGAAGAAACAAGGTCACAGGCTACCTTAGCATTAAAAAAAAAGAGTAAATACAAATAATTACTTTGACATTTTCCATCTCACTCGAGGGCATCTTAGTCTTTAAAAGTAAAAAAAAAAAAAGGAGCTTCCCTTCCGACATTTCTGAAAAATATCCGTATTATGATGTGCTGCTGCCAGCATGGACAGAACACAAACAACCTTTCAATAATTCAACGTCTCATCATCAAGGTCTGATTTGCTTACTTGATGTTTTAAATGGATATAGCTGATGGAATTGAAATGACATATTAACAGTCTTTAGGTATTTGGAGGCTTTCCATCAAAATAATTATTTCTTCTATTTTAGACCTTTAAAAAGTATTTTTAGCATGAGTGCACTTAAAGGGATAGTTCACCTAAAAATGAGAATTACTCACCCTCATATTATTCCAAACCTGTATGTATTTCTTATTCTGAAAATGATGATTTTTGCTACAATTTCTTTTCTTTTCATGTTCATACCCTATAATTTAGCAAAGTTTACTCAAAAGTTTGCAAATAACCATGCAAATAATTTTCGCTGACGACTTAAATTGTACAGTTTATATTCTTTATATTCTATAACTTATATTTCCCAACATGCTTTGAATGGGACCATTTGCCAAGACTTTAAAGAAAGGCTATATTGTGCTGAAAGAATGTATTGTGGATTCACAGATTAGGTAAATATTGTATTAAATTCTACATGTAATAAAAAAAGTAATTTTTTACATGCTAGTGTGCTACTGATCTATACAGTGAGCCTAATCCTTAAGAAACCAAATTAAGTTCGACTGACAGAATTTATTCAATAATCCTTTGTAAATTGAGTTTTGACCAACTTAATGACATTGACTCAAAACCACTAAAGTGCATTAATTTGACATAATCCAATTAAATTAGCTCAGCTAAATTGACTTTATTTAACTTTTCTTTCATTCAGATTAAGGAAGGGTATGTTTTTTTTTGTTTGCATAAAATGCTAAAAGAGCCAGTATCGTCAAGGCTCTCGCTAACTTTAATTTTTTTTTACATTTTCAGCTCATTCAGGTTTGGAACAACATGAGGGTGAATAAATGATGACCGTTTCAGTTTTACACGTTTTTCATCTCTTTTAAGTTAAAGGTCTATGTCCAGTGGACATTCATTACTTGTCAACCAAACAATACCCCTCATTAACACCAATTCTCTTCAAGACCCTCCTGGTTAATACATTACCAGTGGTGATTGCGCTGGAATTGGCTGCTAGTCTTTATTAATCCCTATTAACAAAGGTCAGTGAGCCCAGCTGTCAGAGTGCTTCTCCGTTTTCCTCTGGCTCTTCAGCAGACCGACAGTCTGATCCCATCCGTTTCCACAGGCCTGCTACCTCCGTGTCATGCCACCTGCCCCATATGTCTCTTTCCCTCTCAGCATCAGTGACATGTTCAAGGTCTCGACTTGGATATCTGCCCCTGCTCATTGAATATTTCAAAACCCCTTGACATTTCATCCTGTAATGAGCCTATATGCACGTCTGCAGAAGGAGGGCGGGAGTTAAGGAGAGTCAGACTCGGCTTCATTAATCCAAACCCTTTTGGCTTGAAGCAAGAAAGTATCAGCCAGACACGCTTCTGCTCATTCACCTGGACTAGACCCCATTTATTTAGTGTAGCGATGCTGAAATCCCTCATAATCCAGCGAGTGTGTGAGAAGTCTGACGCTCCTGATTAGGTAGAAAAGGTGAGCATGAAGGAACGCTTAACACCTTTCTGCCAGGATGTAAGCCTTAAAGATCAACCTCCTCCACAGGATCATGAGTACTTATCGTAGGTTAGCACAGCTTCAGACACAAAGTGACACAGAGATAAGTTGCTGTGAAATGCTGTATGTGTATTTCTTCAGCTTTGTTATATCAGAAGAGCAATCCTATCTGTATGTTTCAGATCAGTCTTTAGATTTGCTTTTGACAACATGAATTGCTTAAAATAGATAAAATGCACGTTTTTGTAACCTGGGTTCCTACGGAAGACCTGAGAATTTCAGGGAGTTTTAAACTGTGATTTCCAGGCATATTATACAATGAAGTTAAAAGTTTTGGAGTTAGTAAACGCTGTTTTTAAAATAAAATAGTTTTTTAAACAATAATGTTGTAAAATGTATTCAAATACATAACTTAAAATATGTTTTCTTTCTTTAATGGCAAGGCAGATTTTTTTTTCTCCGCAGTTTTTATTCCAGTATTCAGTGTTGCATAATAATCCTTCAGATATCATTCCAATATGCAGATTTTATTTGAATTAATTATAATTTTTTTTGGCACAATATTTTTATTGTGTTTTTCAATTGCCGTTGATGAATGGAACTATTAGAGAAGCAGCATTAATCAGTTTTTTCAGAAATTTAATACATAATACAATTTGATCAAAACACAGGGAAAGTACAATTTATTAAATGAAATAAGATTATTTTATTCAATATATATTGAAAATATATAATTTCACATGAAATTAACAGATGTGTGCCAAAAAAAAAAACAAAAAAAAAACTTTTTCTGTCTATATATTTCTCTCTCAGTAGTAATAAATAGCATAATTTGAATAGATTTATTACAAGGACTGGTCACAGAATGTGATTATCCAGTAAACAGTAATGATTGATAAGTCATGGAAAGTTGTAGCTCTAAATGTTGTGAAGCCTGTTATCATATTCTAAATACAACGCATCATTCGCTCAATGCTCGCTTAATTTGCATGTACCCTTCATGCCAGCAATCATTCAATATTTCTGCCAAGCCTCTTAATTTCTCTCCATGGGAATAGTGCAATAACTTGCCTTGACAAGGACACTATTAATTTGATCTACACTAGTAAGGCAAAACTCTGCCTGTGGCCACAAGCTTTGTTTTGTGCGGCGTCTCTGTCAGCGTATGTCACACTAATTGACTAGGGTGTAATTCCAGGACTCCTCTCTGTCTGTCCCTGTCACATTCTGTCTTTCTCTCACTCTCTTTCCTTTACACACACACACACACACACTCAACACATTGTCTGATTATAGTGAGGGCTTACAGTGGAAGAGAAATAGAAGTGAATTAAATGATAAATGTGATGTTGGGAGATCAAGGGGAGGATTTGAGAGAGCTGGACACTCATTTATGATAAACATGTTTACCTTTTGGTCTTTTAGAAAATACAAGTTTTAATTGAATTTATCTAGCAACGAGAACAGTGGACATACTGTACATTACAGTTTTTAATTAACTTAAAAAAAAAACTCCCACAATTGTTTGAAAACATTATGTGATGTACATTACATTTTAAACATTTTTGGAATAAAATGATTTTGTCTTACTTTTGTCTTCCTACCCTGGAAAATGGTGGATGAAGTACTTATTTTTTTTAATTCTTTAAAATAACAAATATGCATAGATAGAAATAAATTGATATACAGTATAGATATATTAATACAGTGACTGCTCTAATGACATTTTGCAAATGTGCTGTAATTTCTTATTACAATATTATGCATGGCATAATGTGTGATAATGCAGACTTGTTGGCCAATGATTATGAACGATTGACTTTTTCTGATTAAGTATATCTAAATTACAGAAAGAAAGACTGAATTATGTTTTAAAGATTACAAACTGTGGTTGATCGGCCAGAAGGAATAAGTGTCTGTCTGACAGAAATGCATGTTTGTAAATGTGAAAGAAGCGTTAAATAAATTCCATTAATTCAGGGCCGATTGACATATATAGGGAAATAATTCATAAATGCGGCATGAAAGCTGAAGACAGGCAAAGAGGGTATGAGAAATGACAGGAGAGGGAGAAAGATATGATAGAGAGATCAGTTGCCCACTGGTCATATCAGCCTTGTTTATCATGCCCTCCCCATCGTCCCAGATGTCTCCTGTGCATCTGAGTGTTTGACATTGATATGGTTCAACTTCACTGTGACATAAACTCCTCCTCTGACTGGTCATTACCCTGCTACAGATCAGCAGCACTCACACACCAGGGATGTTTACACACCCCCACACGCCAGCGTTTCCGGAGGCATCATTTGCCTCGGTGAGGTCCTGATCATGACCATCACATCATCTGATTAAGATCTGTTGATTCTCTTTCTCTGCAATTTCTTCTAATGCACCAATACAGAACATTCTGTCTATGGCTGTAGCAGAGGTGGACAGATGGTGGACAATATGTTTACAACGGATGTTTTTAAATGAAAATTCTGCAAATTCACAGCTAAAACAATAGGTACTGAATGTTCTTCAAAATGTTAGCAAATGTATTTCTTGGAACCTGTGATTATTTTTTTAGGATTCTTTGATTAATAAAAATGCCTAAATTTCTTTCATTTATTTGTCAATTAATCATATCCTTGCTGAATATATATGGTTACAAAAGGTTTTATTTCTTCTTTTTCTCCAAGAATTCCTGAAAACAAACAAACAATCATACTACATGTTCCAAAAATGCATGTAAAGGTATAGGAAAATAAAAACAAACTGTGATTGTAGAAATATTTTACAATATTGCTGGATTAACTGTATTTTTTATCAAATAAATACAGCCGTGTTGAGCATAAGAGACTTATTTAAAAGCGTGAAAAATTAAATCCCAAACCTTTAAACAGTAGAGTATATAGAAAAATGTTATGTAAAATAATACATTTAAAAAAATATATATGGTATTCCTTGTAAAATTTAATTTATTCCTGTGACATCATATTTAAATATTCAGAAGGCATTCCTCCCTTATTTTGTCACATTATAGTTCTGAAATCATTCTAATAATTCTAAAGATTGCTGCCTAATATTTTTGTAAAAAATGTGAAACATTATTTTTCAGGTTTCTTTAATGAATAAAGTCTACAAAAGAACAGAACTGATAAAAAGAGAAATATTTTGTACCTGTAAACTTTACTGTCACTTTTGATCTATTTAATCCGTCCTTGGTGAATGAAAGTTTTAATTTCTTCCAAAAGAAAAAAAAGAAATTCTTACTGATCCCCATGAAGCTTGTTACTGGATCCAGATTTTGACATTTAGACATTTTATTATTAGCTAAAATTTGGCCACTCTGACAGCTGAGATATTTTGTTGCTGTAAATAGTAAAAAAAAGAAGAAAAAGTAAGCTTTAATCTGTAAAAAAAGCATATGTAATATTGAGTGGAGTATGTCATCAGATTTGTGTGCGGTTTTTAACACAAATGCAAGCTGGCCTCACATCTGTTTGGCTGATGATACATTCACAGAGTTCATCATCATCCAGAGCAGGAAAATCTGGACGATTAATGCATTCAGTGTTTTTGCATCGCCAACTTTACACAAAGAGCTGGTGAGAGGTTATAAATAATACAGCAATTTGTGGTATTAGTGGGGTGTAAAATTCCACAGCATTTTGGTCCAAATACTACTATGATCCATTAGCAGCCTAGAGGTGATATTGGTGTACTGGAAATCAAAGCTTATATGTAAATGCAGAGTAAACACAAGCTTTGCCTTGTTGCGGAACTGTGCTGAAATTTGGATTGCATACTGTGAGAACATTATGAAAACACCTACGCCAAACAGGAGGAGATGAAAGGTACTGGCCAGTAACTCTGTGAAAGGTCTTTCCGGGAAGAAATGCACTGTGAGGAACATGCACTACTTCTTATTTCAGCCTTGTGATTTGGAACAATGACCAATGATTTTGCAGTTTTGACAGGCATTGCATTGGAAACGTTTGTCCACAATGAATACAAAGGTCCTTTTAGAGTCTGCAATGCAATGTGGAAGCACAGCAGCAGAGAGAGGTGTTGTTTTGGCAGGCAGGTCACCGCTTCCTTACCTCCGAGAGTAGTTTGACCCTTATCATGCAGAAAAAAACTGTGTTTTTGTAGACGCTTACCAATGAAGTGTGTTGGACGATGTTTGAAGAGGGAGATTCGTCTTGCCCCAAGCCATAGTGCTGATTGGTGAGCGCTCAGCTTCCCCCTGCTGTTATTTCACTTACACAGGTTGGTTGAGGTTAATGAATAAGAGCACAGACATTTTCCTGAGGGCAGCAAGCACTTCTCTAATGGAGCTAAACAACTACACCAAACTTCACAGCGGTGTAAGTTTCAAGTAATGTCTGCTACTACCTCATTGCTCGTGATGGGCCGACCCTCCCTCAGCTCCTCCCTCACAGAATAGCATTAAAATTGTATCGCTTTCTAACACGACCAAGCTCTCTGAGCTTCTGCTGTGTTAATATAAGCTCCGGCAGGCGGTTGAATATTTGCAGGCAGCTGATTGGGATGGAATTTGAATTGGAGCATTGCAGTTTGGGGGCCGTGATGGTACACTCTCGATTTGCCTGAGCAATCTTTCATTAGGGTTTGGACGTAAGTGAAGACGAATGTTAGCCTCCCAGAACCCCTCCTGTCCGCATTTCATTTTGACTACTGATGAATGGATGTTCACATGGCTTCAGAGAGAATAAATCCAAGGCACTCTTCGAAAGCACAGCACGGCATTATTTTAAAGAAGGAAAAGTATTTGGAGGCAAATCTGTTCAAATTTATTGCGCAAAATGGAATGAGAAACCTGTCTGTTTCTTTTATTAGATCTTGCCTAGTGTGACTTTGATCACGTCTAGACATGAAGAACCAGAGCTAGCGTCGGCCCTTTGGAGGCAGCTGCTGAGATGCCTTTAGTAATCACTCTAGATTGTTACTATCTGTCAGTCTAACCACAGATGCTGAGCTAATTATGCTGTTGCCTGTTAGAAGGTATGAAGAAAAAGATGCAGTCTTGCTCTCCAAAAGGAAGTTTGAGCTTTGGTTGACCTTTTTACACTGGCTTGTCACAATATGCGTTCATAGTGTGTATGATATTATTATGAATTAATTGTCATACGGATAATTGCAATTTACGGATAATGATTGAATGATTTTGTAGGTAATTTAAGGGTAGATATTAAATTATAGTATTTAACATTTTTTGCTGTATATATAAATATATTTATAAAAATATTTATAATACGTGTATAAATACTAAGTGTAGTTCAGATCTATTAACATATTTACTGACGTATCGCTCAAGCCTTACTGATGAAAAAATTATAATTGAACTTTATTTGGTTTACTGCATGTGTACAATGCACATTTTGTTTTATTTGCACTATTTATGAGGATTTTATTATCTTTCAATAATATTGATCTTTAAATGCAAACTATTTAAAGTTTAATTAAATTATAATTGCAATAGTTCCACTTTAGCACTATCAAATATATTTAAATACTGTGTGTAGGTGTATTGGAAGTGCTTTAAGTCCAAAATTAGTTGTTTCAATTTAGCAGACTTGAAGTATACCAGTTCAGTATGCCAAAATTACAATTGCAGTGTATTTCTGCACGTAGTATTCTTAGCATGGGATAAATATATTTCAAATACAATACATATTTTTTAAATTTCACATTATTTACACACAGGTTAAAATTATTTCTGATTATCTGATTCACAGTGTAATATTATAATGTTATGAATAGTAATAGTACTTATGTCCTAAATTCACATTATGCAGATTATTTTAAAGCAACTCAACCTAAAATTGACAAAAATTTGATGTGAATATAAGTACAAAATAAAGCTTAAATGAAGCACAGCTGTGAGCTTGTTTATTTTTTTGAGTGAGTGTGGCATGAACCAGGGTTTATACTTCAGACATTCTTCAGGAGCTCCTTTGAATGTGTTTTACTGTATAGTGTAGAGTTCATCTGGAGTGCTTACATAATCTACTACTGCACCAGAAACAGAAACACAATGGGCATTTCATGGCTTTTTTACATTTAATTACAATTCCATCTGGGTGAAAATGTGATTGAAATGAATTGAAAAAATGCAAACATGTAAATTCATTTTGGTCACATATTATTGTAGAGCAGTTTGTGTTGATTACAAGAAAAATACAGGTTGGTCAATAATATGTTATAAGTAGCTGAAAAAAGCACAAATATCAGAGCATGTCCAAACATCTCAAGGGCCCCAAAATCACCTCAGACCCCAGAGGGTTAAAGTGCACAATCATTTTAAATCATTTATTCTGCATGTGTTCATCACGGATTAGGAAATGTCATGCAATGTAACAACTAAAAGATTCATAACAAATGGGAACCATTCATAGTGAATGTTGGCAATATTTTCATGAGTTACTGAATAGTATTGATAGGAAATTAAAAATGTATTAAGTATTAAATCGATGCAAAATGTGATTGTTTGCGTACCTCATAGCAGTTTAGTAGTAGTAGAAGTTAAAAATATGGGTTACATGTTATATAACTGTAGGTGGCCTTAACTAAAGTGTACTTGCATCAAGTACAATGTGCTTATTGTGTTCATATTGTATTGCAAAACACTATTGAGGTGGGATACAGGTAAATGTAAAATGTACTGCATATACACAATAAGTGCATTGTACCAAATAATTAATTTAAATGTAAATACACAGTAGGTAAGGCCACCTAATATAGAGTGAGACCAAAATTGTGTATTTTTCCTATTTCTTCATTGATTACCATTTTAAATTAGCCATGTATTTTGGGATGTTTTTGAAACTTGTATGGATGTTTATCATTCTCTGATTTTTGTAAAAAAAAAAATTGTACGTATATAATTTTTTTTGCTTTTTTTGTTATAGTCATAATTTTTCCTGTTAGTAATCTCATGGCATTTATCTATCAACTGATAAATATAGCCAGGCTCTCAAGATGGCTGATTTCAAAACATATGCGCTAGACAAGCAATAGCCATGAATATTGTTGAGAAAGGTAACAGACAACTCCAGATTTTACCTCGTTGCCTGCTAGATCAGTTTCTTAAGAATGTCCTTTTACGTTCATGTGGACAGCTGTACACATAGATAGTGGACACAAAGTACGCTTATACTTTTCATCAAAATGTTATTTACCTCTAAATGGTTGCATCATTAACAAGGTCAGGGTTTCTGTGTTTAGAGAGTTTTAATGGCTGTTTATGGGGTGGTGGATGTCATCATTAATGTTCCTGCTCCCAGTCTGTTGCGGGTGATTTAATTAGTGTGTCTATGGTGATTCTGGGCAGAGAGCTTGCATATTAATGTTCTCATCGACGGACACACACAGCTCTGGGAGGAAACATAATGGTGCAGGGGCTAAATGTGGCCATGCAGGGTTGATTGCTGCTAATTTGTTTCTCTGCTATGATGATGGGTGCGCTGACAGGAAGCGTAAGACAAAAATTGCTCTTGTTTTCAGCCACGGCATGGTCACTTGACAAACAGAATACGCTTTGATTGCTTCCTTTGCTTTCGTGGTGAATCTTGTGAGATAGACAGCGTGTCCATGAATTTCTTAGCCATTATGAGTTCGGTCTCATCTAACCTATCAACATGCCCAGCGCAATTTACATCCTCTTCTTACCAACCGAACACCCACTTTAGAGCCGGCATCCCTTGGATAACATTAGAGGATTGTAAAATTATAGGAGCATGCATTCTACTGTATGCCACAGTCAATACATGTTAGCTTGATAACAATAGGACTCAAGCCATTAGTGTCTCTAAGGACTATTTGTCAAATCACATTTCAAAGCGCACGCACTTTATTACAGTGATGTTGAAGGCAAGGGATATCCCTCAGCGGCACGATGGGATATAAATGCATGATGAACTCCTTCGCCTGCATGTGACAAAATCCTGTTGTTAGACTACAAAACTTTTAGCTCTGATTTAATTGGCTTAGACATAAGGCATGTGTTGAACTGGATTGCATAATGATGTTTGTGCAAAGCGTGAATGGCTGGCTGTAGCGAGGGAGCGCTAATAAATGTAAAAGATTGCTCTTTAAATGCTGGGTGGAAGCTGAGCATGAAATCCCACCGATGAATTGTTCATGACGTGGTTCAATAATGTGGAGGCATGGCGGAGGATGCAGGGAGGCCCAAAGTGCTCCTGCAGGAATACAGATGAACAGGAGGTAGAGCACACAAGTGTCACCAGGTTCAGAGAAGAATTCAGCTTCAGCTAATGTCTCCTTTCTTCTCCATTCTCTTTTCCTTTTTCTTCCATTTTCTATGTACTGTAAAAACTTCTTGTACTATTCCAGGAGTGACATGCACCCACACTTTCATCAAAAGCCCAGAAGCAGTACCCTAGGCAAGATACATAACTTAAGGCCTAAAGAGTGTCATTAATCTAGATCTATCTATCTATCTATCTATCTATCTATCTATCTATCTATCTATCTATCTATCTATCTATCTATCTATCATCTAT
>JAUMHQ010000105.1:3159700-3170691 GCA_032361165.1 Enteromius paludinosus | reverse complement strand
TTTTGTTGCTGCCTCGTCAGTTTTATGTTTTGTAATTCAGTTCGGTTCCAAGTAAAGCTTTTTGTTTATTTGAACTTCTCATCTCCTCCGCTCCTTGCCTCACTGAGAGGCATCGTGGCCCGACTCGCCAGAGCCAATGGAGGAGGAGGACCTGCTGCTTTGGCCCGACCCATCAGAGACAATGGCGGAGGAGGACCTGCTGCTTTGGCCCGATCCACCAGAGCCTATGGAGGAGGAAGACCTACCTCCATGGCCCGACTTGGCTGAGCCGATGGTGGATGAGGATCTGCCACAGTTGGCCGACCCCCCCAAGTCTGCCGCTCTGCAAGAGTGCCCCCCAGAGTCTGTCGCGCTGCAAGAGCGCCCTCCAGAGTCTGCTGCGCATCCAGTGCGCCCTCCAGAGTCTGCTGCGCACCTCGTGTGTCCTCCTGAGTCGACCGCACATCCTGCGCTTCCTAAGCATCCCCCGGGGAGCCTCCCCAAGAAATTTTTTTTTTTTGGGGGGGGGGGCAGGAGAGTCAGGATCCCGGAAAGGGTGGGCGGGATTGGGACTCCGAAGTGGACTGCTGGGGAGCTTCCACCCAAGGCTCCCGACCCACCGCCTAAGGCTTCGGATCCGCCACGGCCCCCCAAGGCTCCTAACCCGCCAGCCCAGATCCCTGCTCGGCCACGTGAGGGCCTTATGCTCTGGGGGTCTTTGTGACTGTTGTCATGTCTCGTTATAGATGTACGTGCCATCGTGTTGTTTTGTTGCTGCCTCGTCAGTTTTATGTTTTGTAATTCAGTTCGGTTCCAAGTAAAGCTTTTTGTTTATTTGAACTTTGAAGTCGGATATATTAAACCTACAATTGTTTTTTTGTTTTTTGAGGAATTTAGGAAAATAAGGGAATAATCAAAGGCCTTCTGGCTGACTGCTCCAATGCCCAGTGTTGCCTGTGACATTTCATGGCCGCTGGAGGTAATCAGCACCTCTTTGCCAAATTAATTTCCTCCACCTCAAGCATTCCAGCTACTCTATGTAGTTGAGTGGTGATATGCACGCTCAACTTCACTCACTGATAATGTGCATTCGAAATATGCAGCAGACATGTGATGAACAAACAAACGGGCAAATTACAATTATTGATCCATTTGTCATACTCAGCATATCCCACAATTTAAATTTTTACTGCACAAGGAGCACAGTGAGCTGCAGCTGATGCTAATCAAAGCAATACAGAAGCTGTCGCATGATGTAAATGCCTTTTTCTCTTTTAAACCCAAAGTAATCAATTGAATAAATTGTTTCTTCCCATGCGTGAACTTAGTACACGGAGGTGTTTTGTCTGATATGTTCTGATATTTGAACATGTAAATGGTGCGCAAAATGTTCTACAAGTTATTGATGGTAAAAGTATAACGTACAATGAATGTTAGTCCCAGTCACAGAACACGTACAGACAAGCAACCAACTGATCATCCTTTACAGGTCTTCATAAAGTGTTCATAATGGGCAAAAAGAAATAAAAACACTAGGGCCAATATAAATGATAAAGAAATTAGTGACTATACTGTACAGTATATATAACTTTCCTAAAAACTACCCTCAACAGATGGGTGTTCAATTAAAAATCAAATACATTAAAGTGAAGTTTACTTTACTTTACAGCTTGTTATTTATCCACACATAAATTAATACTTAAATACACAATTTCAGGAAGGTCCTGTCTAACACAGGCACACTGAAACTGCTTACTCAGTAACTTGAAGTACTTACACAATTAATTTGAAAATAGCTGGTAGTTCTGTAGTGGATTGTGATAGCAATGATTAATTAGGTCAGAGCTGAAATGACCAAATAAAAAAAAAAATAATGGTAACTGATTAAAAAACATCTGTTGCATCACTGATTACATACTTTCTCCTTGCGACTAAATACAAGAATGTCTTGTTGAAGCAAACAAACAGTGACTGAACACAATTATCAAACCAAAAGCCTGGCACCACCAACAACAGTAACATTTTCTATGTGTCCTATAATCGTGCACTGTATAAAGGCACTATGGATGTCTTCATTTTGTACATCCGTACTATAAACAACTGTAACCACAATTAATATTTAACTTTCACTATTCACCTTTATAGAGCATTAAACACACATTGTTTTTTGTCATCAGTGTAAGCATTATAAAGTATTATAAATGTGGTTACAATTATTTACAATATAAATGTGATTATAAGGTGCATTCAAAAGCCTTATGGATAGCATTCTAATACAGTATATTTAATAAACAGTCACCATAACTAGGAAGTGTTACCCAACTGTACATTTTGTACAAATTAGACATCTAATTTGCATTTAATGCAAAACTTATATGGTTATATGGAGGCATTTGTGGGTCAACATCAAATCAAAGGATAACTCCATCCATAACATTATTTTAGATTTTTCTGATTTCTGTACATAAATAATGTACTGTAAATTGTATAATTGTTACATTTCTAAACCATTAAACACAATTGTGGGCCACAGAGGACCCATTTTGGAAGATGTCTTCAAAAAAGGGAATTTCAGGAAAAAAAAAATCAAACTGTGCCTCAATAAATAATATAAGCAGATCTGCTTTTTTATTTAAAAAACAATCTGGTTTTCTTCATTTTTGGCAAATATAAACAAGTTTTCCAAAAACCTCTCTTTTTGTAGCATTATCACAAAGCAGCAGTAGCACCAGAGCAGTGTGATACACCTGTAGGAATACAGCAGATGATCAGATGTTCCCATGGTTCATCTTCTCTGAACCTCAGGATGAACCAGGTCAACAAACTTGAAGTCTTCATGGATCCTTCCAAGAAGAACAGATGTGTCATTCAAAACACACACACACACACACACACTCACACATAAACTGCAAACACACCCAAAGTCTTTTTGCTTCCCCAAATAAAGAGCGTTTATGTGTTCCAGCGAAGTCCGATGTGAGTTGCGAGCAGGTAGCACATGCCTATTGTGCAGGTCATCAGCATCATGGGGAAGCCCAACCTGTAAAACAGAGCACAGTGAGAATTCAAGTTACGAGTCCTTACATGAACGTTCCTATGAAGATTAAAACTGAAGCTTAGAAAGTCTGTAAATCCCACTCTGTTAGAAGAGGGAAATTCAATGTAAAGCTTTTGGGAAAAGAATCTGCAACACAGTCTGACGCTCAGTGCTTTTTTTGTAATGAAAGCCTGCATTCTTGTGTTCTACTAACAGTTCATCCCTCAGCATCATGCAGCATTTCTCTCTGCTTCATTCCTCTTTTGTTGCTCATATGATGATTTCTGAGACTTTTTGCATTATTCTCCCTTCTGCGGTGCAGTTGTTTATGTCTGTTTGTGTGAGTGTGTGAGATTCGATTCTGAACTGCAGGGGTCTCGATGCTCTCCTGCTGAGGAGTGTAGCAGGCACGTCCATCGAAGTGGTATTAAAGTGTGAGTCTTTAAACATTACGGCAGAGTCAAACACAGAGGACAACAGCATTATAGTATGATCTCCAGGCATTAACAGTGGAGTCAAAGGCTGGAGAAGCAATAGGACTGATGATACTTGCCCCCCCATTTAACGTAAGCTGCTTTCCTCAAAGCCGCAATGTGGACTGTCCTTGTTGTGTTCGCTTGTAAAAGCATTCATCTGGAGAGTGGAATTACCATTGTAATTACAACTGGACACCGGCCTAATCTCCACACTCGATCGGCATGAATCGGTGCCCTTCTGACCCTCGGTTCAACATGCTGCATCTCATCTGTCCATGAGGATTATACTACATACCATCCATCCTCACATATTATCAGTAGAAGAACTGCACATTGAGTAAATCAGTACAAAAGAAATCAACAGATTACAAATAGAACTGGACAGATTATCAAGGGAACATGGACAATAGCACCCCTCCCTTTACCAAATGGTTGAGACCAATATAAATGAAATTCTGTGACTATTAACTCATCTGTCTGTGGAACACAAAGGAGAATTTTAACACATCTATACGTAGCTCTTGTTTTATATAACAAAGTTCCAAGTCTTCCATGGCTGGAAGACTCCAAAAATGACTGAAAAAAAATACAAAGTAGCCCATACCACTTCTGTGCAATATTTCTTCAGAGCTGTTCATTTGAATATGGCTGTGACTGGATTTTTGCGAAATAAAGAAATGGATCAATCTTTTGAAGCAGTTCTTTTTAATGAATTAGCTGACTGAGACAAATCAAACTCAACATTTATTCACGAATCAGAAAGATTTGTTCGTGAATCAAACTGATTTGTTCATGAACTGAAGTTGATTCAATTATCTGGTTTCAGCAGTTCTCCATTTAACAGCTCACCGGAGGGGAAGATTAAGATTATCAGTGAATAATGAATTGAATTAATTTTAAATATTGTACACAAGTCATGTGGACTACATTTGCAGTACTGTACATAAGACAGATTTCTAAGATTAAAGACCCATGAGTATTCTATATAATTGTCATTATATTTAATACGTCTTAGTCGGGTTAGATGCCATTTTGAACTTAACGCGGATGAAACCGAGGCTGCTAGACTTACAGTATTTACAATAGTATACTCTGTATATAAACATCCTAAATTATGTCATTTTCACAACTCAGAACAACATTGTTTCATGGAGATCTGTCTATTGGATGTTTTGTCATCTAAACAATCAGTATGTTGTTTTGGTTACAATCATAAAATAACACCGCACTTTTATTCCTCATAGCCTTATGAAAACTTGTTTAGAATTCAAACACAGCACCTTTACGTAGCAAATCTGTGTCTTGTTTTGGCCCCACAGCCTGCTGATCTGAGTCCCCTCTTTCTTTTTGCAGAACACTACAAATCCACATGCAATTTTAATAATTTCTGTTCTGTTTACTTCTCTGATAGTTTATAAAAGAGTCAGATCTTGTTGCTGAATAAAAAGTCCCGTAGAAAGGGATTCTGGTATGAATAAATGAGTGAAAGAGCTGCTGAGAGGACAAAGCACTTGTGAGGATGAAAGCTCTGGACATCCATTTAGGCCGAGTGCATACCTTCAGCAGACCAGTGGATACTGACTGAGTGCGTGGGTAAATACAGAGCATTTGGGGCAGAGAGAAATCAACAAGCTCAGAAGAGCAAGTGGCCGCTGATTGAGAGGATGATGGAAATCAAATGGATGATAAAAAGAGCGAAAAACAAGTAAACAAGCAACAGTAGGAGAAACAAGGATTCCTGATAATGTCTCAAACCAAATAACTCTTGTCTTAAAAAAAAGTGCTAAGCAGAGGTTTTCCTTAAAGGTATCCTGCAGTTCACCCAATTCACTCAGGCCATCCAAGATGCAGATAAGTTTGTTTCTTTTGAATCAGGAGAGAAATATGAACAAATCAAACACTATTTACAATCAGAAAGATAAAACTTTGGAATAGGGAACACTTATCCACTATTAACTATGACGTTTCCTTCAATAAATTCCTAATTTGCTGCTTATTAATATGTAGTTAAGTTTAGGTATTTGGTAGGATTAGGGATGTAGAATAAGGCATTAATATGTGCTTAGTTACGACCAATAAATGCCTAATATTTGAGTAATATGCATGCTAATAAGCAGATTGTTAAGAGACCCTAAAATATAGTGTTACCATTAAAAACAGTCTAAAACACTTCTTAACTTATGGATTATTGTGGCGTTTTTTTTAGCTTTTAGGAATCTTTTTCTGATTGTTCCCATTTAGTGCCATGCCAAGAGTCTACTAGTGAACAGATTTCCATTAACAAATAAATCTGCATCTTCATTTTTGGGTGATCTACTTTATAGCTTTAAGCTCAAACAGTAGATCATGGTGTTAGCAACTTAGGATCAGTTCTAATAAAATGTACTCCTTAAGTGCAGTGCAAATTATTTTGAAAATATCTGCCATATCCATAAATGTAAAATGTACAGCAAAAATGAACTGCAGCCAGAACCGTAACCAATTCGTTTGTCCCATCAATACACAAAAAATATTAAATAAGAATTTAAAATAAGGAACCAGTGAATAGAGAAAGGGGCTGCCAAAGCACACAAATCAAGCCCCGAAAATGAGACATGAGGATAATACACTTCCACATGGAACAGTGTCCTCCAGCTCTTCCTGTCTTCTACTTCATCTCTTTCTAGCGTTCTCTAAAATTAGATTATTGGAAAGCACATATTTTAAGTCCTATTATGTAAGTATGGCAAAGATCACAGCTGGTCCAGGGACCAAACCAGGTGTTCAGTATCCAGAAGGCAGGTGGGAAGGCTAAATGCTGGATTGCAGAAGGAACAGGTGTGTATTATCTGTATATGGCACTTGTGTGACATACATCAAAGCAAATGCACGTGCCATGGGTGTGAGGACAGGTCAGGTGGCTAATGCAGAATTTGAGTGATGTGAATGAAGCAGACACATGCCCGTTCATAAGTAGTGAAGTGGACGAATCGATGTGGCCCAAAACACAGGGTTTCCAGGGTGTGAGCTGTGCAACCTGAAAAGCAGCTCCACATGTGGTTTGTTAAACTGGCTGAATAAATAGCACCTTAAATGGCACCAAGTACTGCATTAAACAAGCCTTACAAAGGTGATACAAGTTCATTATGACTGTTTGTAGGACAAAGATGACTCCAAAATGCACACTGAGGCAGTCTACGATCACAACTAATAAATAAATAAATAAATAAATAAAAAACAGTTGGCCACACTATATTTTAAGGTCAAATTCTTGCTATTAACAAACCATCAACTATGACTTTTGCCCCAATAAACTCCTAATTTGTTGTTTTTTAAGAGTTAAGGTAATTGTTAAGTTTATGTATTAGGGATGTAGTATATGGTCAAGCGGAATATGTGCTTTAAAAATATTAACAAGCAGACAATAAGTTTGGAATAGGCATGCTATTACGCAACTAGTTTATAGTGAGAATTGATCCCTATACTAAAGTATTACGAAGCGGGTTTGAGTTAAAACCCTTGGAGTCCAATAAACAATGTGAGAGAAGCAATATGCAACTGAGGTAAGGTCAGACTGTTCTCATAAAAAAATTCTAGTAACGTACACATGCATTTTTGTATTCTTCAATATTCGTGAAATACACAACAGCAAGATGCAATTGCCTAAGAGTTCCACAGCATATTAAATGGGTTCAGCATTAAAACCTTTGAATTTTACGCTCAGACCTTTACCACTAAACCATAATACCCATATGCATGACCTTGGGGAGAAATCTGTTTTGAGTTTAGGGAAAAAATATGATTCTTTTATCCATGTTGTCCACCCTTCCTTGCTCTCCTCTTCCATAGCTATCGACTATGTGGCGCATTTTGTATTAAAAACCCTCGACATCTCAAACATGTGATGAGATCAGAACAGCTATCTGCCACAATCTCGCTCACTATCACTACAAGATTGCTGATGTACACAACATTTCCTTACGACTGGGAAAACCCAATCTCTTGTGGCTCAGAAAGCATCAGAATGCCAATTTTTTGTTATAACTGGAGAAAAAGAGAGGAAAGCCATTAAAACTAGGGAGGGAAATGACTTTCTCAAAGTCACACAAAGATAAAAAAGCGAGTGGAAATTAAGGTCAGTGTTGATTAAGCCTGATATTTCAGACATTATTATAAATGCCATCATTGTCATCATTCTGTACTTTTCAAAAGGGACACACCAGATGGTTTGTCATTTGGATATCCACCATTATCTTACATGCCAGTGTTAGGGGGCACATGATGGATTTTGAAGGCCAAAGTGGCTTGGCATGGTACTGGGAATAACAATGCGATCCAAGCTCTGGGTTTGTTTGTACAATAGACCATGATTGCCCATGGTCTCACACACACACACACACACACACACACACATGCTGCTTCTCTCCACAAGCACAGAAATATATGTATAATCATACCAACAGATGGGAGAAAGAGAGAGACTAGGAATGGAAATAGGGATATGCAAAAATGGCTAGTAGATTTCTCAACAATTTATTAATATTAACAAAAGTTGAAGACAATTATAATATTCAAGACAATAAGATAAGGAAACATATCTGCATGAAAACAAACATTACTTGAACATTACATTGAAAGTAGACAATTCCTAAAATACAATCATATGAAATGATTACCCTTTTACTGCTGAATGAAGCTCTATCAGGATTATGTTCCTCAAAAAAAGTCATTACGAGTGTTTTCTAGGCAATGAAATGCAGCTCCTGTAATCCCAGTTCATTGTAGCATTATATCTGTGGTCTTTTTACAAAGTAGTTTTGCATTTGCACTAAAAACTGACCACAGTGACGTGAAACAGAAATAAAAAAATATTGTGCTGTGTACGGTATTTGAGCTCCATTTCCCACCATTATAAGAGTGGTAGCTGAATAGAGGCTCATTAGAAATGATAGGAGATGGGAAAAATTTTATGGAGCTCTTTCAAATCCCATGTTTAAAAATGTAAGAACTTTTGGAAATCTGTAAAGGGAGACTAGCTGAGGGCTATAACTGAGCCGTCTACTCTAGAGAGTGTAAAACTGAGGTGAAAGAGCAATGAGCAATTCCACTTACTACAAAAAAAAGAAAAAGAAGAAGCAGAACTATGATTCACATTAGCCCTTTAGACCAACGTGGTCTCTCAAGGGATGTAAGTGGAACTGTGGGAAAAACCACGAACAAATGGGGAAGGAGGGGTTACATTGAAAACACTATAAGCTTTCTGGATCAACACATCACAGTGCTTTAACTAATTGAAATAATTGGCTAATTCAAATCCAGGAAACAGTATGAAAAACATGAGTAGCATGTTGATACTAAAATAACAAAAGAAAAAAAATTTTTACCTCATTTTTGTTAGGACCAAGTAGGCAGACAAAGAGGTAGCTGGTCTTAAGCAGTGAATCGTCAAAATGCACTTCTTGATCAAAATGCCCATCTTGGTTGGATATTAATGTAAACAAGCAGGACAAAAAGTCGGATTTGTCAAAATATCTGATATCTGGCAAAAGGCCTTGAGTCGCAAATGCCACTGAATTATGCCAAAATATTAATCCACTGTTAATCAATACTGACAAGCTGGGTTTTGTTTGTTTGTTCTTTACAACGGATTGTTTAATTGAATACTTTCTTCAACAGTTTGAACCAATATTTAAAAATATTTCAAAACTACATGCCTATACTGTATTTTAAGGTAGTCAATAGCATATCAATTAGTCCTTTAGTCTAAGGTTAAAGTGTCAAAGAAGCTGAGCAACAATTAAATGAGATTAAATATTTGATGCACTTCTCTTTAAAATCACATTACAGTGCAAACTAATATATTTTTTTCTTTTCTCTCTCAAAGATCTTCTCTTCTGTAAACCTGTATACCCAGGTGTGCCACTTAAACTCCCTCCCTTAATTTCAGAAGCCTGACAGCATCAATCATGCTCCCAATGTGACGCTACAGCAGCAGCTATAAATAGCATCAATCTAGGTCCTCCCTATCTGCAATAATAGGCCCCTAATCATCTGCCAAAGTCTTGTCCTAAAACACACACACAAAATCCCATAAAACGTGAGGTAGACAGCCCCTAGAAGTGCAGCACCTTAACAGACCAATGACTGAAACTCAGTCAAAATCAGGATAAACTTAAAAGCTTTTTCACTTTGTTCCTATATGAATGTTAAAGAGGAAATCCATTAGCATGTAGTCCGATCCCTAACAAGTATTCCTTCATGGCCAAAACTCTCACAGCGCTTCAAACAAATGGGAGAGTGATATAATTTGACATGGAGAGGGAGTCTTATTGCAGCTTGGTAATAGCATGAAACTTTGATCATAAAAGGTCTGAATGGTCAACAATCATGATTACGTCTAAAAGCTATTGCATAAAGGTTAAAAAAGTGGTTATAGTGCGAGTTACTCTGAAAAAGAATAATTTAAGTGGCTCAGTTCTCAACAATTACAGACCAATTGTACAATAATAATCTCTAAGCACAGCATTACAAATGGGCCTTAAAACAGTTGAACGACTTCGATAATTTCTGTAATATCTTAGTGAAATTGAATCTTTCAATAAAATGAAAGCAGTCACACACAGTCACAGTCAGAATAAGTGGCCCACTGCATTCTTTTAGCATGAGGAACATCTTGAGATATGACCATAGACGGTATCTTTGATCATCTGCAATGCCCTACTTAGCTTGCATTGTCCATTTTGCCATAAAGGTAAAAGAAAGAATGAAAGAAACAACGTGAACTGACTACAAATCTATTTTGAATTGTGATTTTATAACTTAAGGACCCATTGCAATCACATGATATAAGTCCAACTAAAACAAATTGAGCTAACTTACATTCATGAACTATGATTTGTGACAGTATGGAGTCACAGTCTCATTCTAGAGAGCGTCTGAGTGGGGTAAAATCTGTGTAGCACACCATGAGCCATAAACATTTAAACTATTTTCCTGGAAGAGAAAGACTATACATTTTAAATGTGTGTTTCTGCTAAATGATTTTTGTTAGTGTTAGGCAAACACATTTCTTATTAAATCTTTTCTAAAAAGTAGTAAATAATTCTGCATGCATGAACCATGCTTTCATTTTGAGTTTGTGGTTCCAATAAAATCCAAATTTCAAAGTTGCAAAGAACACTTTAGTTGATTTAGTTGCAAACTAAAGCAAAACTTGCTAACTTTTCGAAACTTTTTGTTTCCTGCTCTTTCGTTTACCATTTGTTCTTTGGATTGATAGTAGAGCCCGACCAATATATCGGCATGCCGATATTATCGGCCGATATTTGGTATTTTCCGATATATCGGTATCGGCATTCATTTTGGCCGATAAATGAATATTTAAAAAAAAAATTAAAACAGACGAAATAGCCTTTAATCATGCTATGAGAATTGCAATGCATTGTATGTCCACCAGAGAGTACTCTACATCTCCTCTAGTAGCCCCAACACTCGTACATAGCACCATTCATCCTGCAACA
>JAUMHQ010000105.1:3141614-3155744 GCA_032361165.1 Enteromius paludinosus | reverse complement strand
TATGTCCGTGTACTGAACTGTTATTATTCAACCATGCCAAGGTAAATTCAGTTTTCCATTCTATGGCACCTTTAAAGCAGCACATAAATAATTTACAATGCAGTGTCTTTCAAAAGTTTGTGGTCAAGTTTTTTTAAGTAGCCTACTTTCAAAGAATCCTAAAAAAATACAATTAAAAAAGAGCAAGATATTCTCAGGTTATTATGTACTTTATTTAAATCTAAAAGTCTAATATGAGTTTAAATATCACTTTATCATCACCTTATGGCCACACTGGAAGCAAAAACAGATGTCTTTTAGAGACAAACAAATTGTCTGTAAAACTGTGAATGAGTTTATTCCATTTCAGAGATGTTATCGGTCACTCAGTATGTACATTTAATGACTAAGTAATGCATTAAAACATTTCGTTACTCAATAAAAAAGTAACTAATTATGTTACTTTTTACGGAAAGTAATACATTATGTTACTATTACGTTACTTTTGCCTTCCATTTTAACTATGGGCAGAGCCTGAGTGTTTGCTTTTAATTCATAATTTGTTTAGTTCTATTTATAGCAAATGTAAAAGCAAACCAAAAAGTGTCACAAATTAACCTCAGGCTAAAGAAAATGTAAATTCACATCTGTAAAGTAGAATACAGGAGAACAAAGTTCAATACTCATCAGCAATAAAAAAACAATGAAGCACAATAGTTTTTGAAGTAATTTTTGTATTTTTGTATATAAGTATTGAACTGGATCATTAAAGGTCAGCAACAAACACATTGGTTAATAAAAAGGAACTAGATACATTTGTGTAATTGAATTATTGCAGGTTTGCGTCATATTATGAGTTTACTTTAATTAATTTTGATGAAAACTAAATCTGTTTTTTGAGAGTGAGATGAATTAATGCACATTCATATTTAGTCTAGAACTACACTGTATTCACACAGCCTGCACAATGCCTCTGTATTTCTGATTTCTCCCAACATGTCAGGAGACTTGTCATTCAATAAATAAGAGAACAAAGTAACTGGCATTACTTTTTTGAAAAAGTAACTCAGTTATATTATTCTAAAATTAAAAAGTAATGCGTTACTTTACTAGTTACTTGGAGAAAGTAATATTATTACATAACTCATGTTACTTGTAATGTGTTCCATTGCATTGGGAATGCAGTGCACTTCCTTAGAGAGCCCGCCCACACAGGCTTCTGATTGGCTGTGATCTTTTTTTGATTCTGCGTCTGGTATCTTGTCGCTTCGGGTGTTAGGACACAGTGTAATTTTTTTTTTTTTTTTTTTTTTTATCTGACCCCAAACTTTTGTAAGCACAAAACTCTTTTCAAACTAAATATGTACAGTCAACAAAGGTCAAGGTAACCAAATTGGCTATCTAACTATATTTAACATTACTTAAATCTGCTAGAAAGAACATAACTGCTCCTTTTGGCTCTGTTCAAACAGCTCTAACCTGCTGGGTTCTTCTACGACGAGACCCTGCCTCTTCAGTCTGCTCCACCTGAATCAGAATATACTCCTGGGCCTCTTGTACTGCCTCCATCCCTCCCAAAAACGGCCCACCAACCTGCAGCTTCAGCAGGGAGTTGTCACGAAAATCAGTAAGATTCATGGCTACAGGGATCAATTAGGTTAAGAAAAGTGTCCACAAACTAGGAAACACATTACAAATGAAAACACATAACACCTAACATCCATCAAACGTTAACCGAAGCGTTTTGGGAAAGTTTTGCAAACAGATGTCAGTTGGCCACAGTTTCATTTTGGACAGACAATCCCCTCCCACCAGCAGAAGGTACTCTGAAGCACTTCAGTGCATTGTTCACTCTTTACATTCATCTCTCCAGCTCTGCAGGACTCACAGATTGCTGCAAGTATCAGGCAGATCTGTTGTTATGCACGAAGTCATAGGCAAGACTGTTACCATGACACAGGCCGCTGTAAATAGCAGATGGTGAGATTGTCACAGAAAAGGAAATGAATTAGCGCAGCCCTTCAGTGCAATCTCCAAACCAAGCATAAAATCCCTGCAGGGTCTAAGGAGTTAGCGCAGTGGCATGCATCATCACAATATTTGACTTGTGCATTAACGATTCTTATTTATCTAGTCAATGCAAACCCAAACAATGCAGATTCTCTTAAGTACACAAATGGGGAGGATACAGAAGCTCTCGGTGGATGAGACCGCCAGCATCCTCCAGGGACTTTCTCTGTCAGGATACATGCTGAAAAACAGCTGATGATTCAAAGAAATGTAGTTATTTTAGAGTGGCAGACAAATGCATTCATTGAGCTTTTGTAAGTAAAAGTTATAGTTGAGTTGAGAAAATTTGAACCAACTTACTGAACACAGAACAACAATGATGAAGATGGTGATGAGTTTTGCTGTCCTTAAGCAATTCCTAGAAAAACAAATGTAGATGGTTGTTACATCATCTACCTTTCAACAGAAATACAATTATTGTCCCAGAATTTTGAAGTATGGCATTACGGTAAAATGTTTTCCACTATTTTCAATATTTAATGTTTCTACATTATTATGTTTTTGTGTGTAATTATGTAATTTGATGACGCTTCATATGTATGAATTTATTTAAATATAAAAGTATTTAAATACAGATTTTTTGGTTTCGTTTTGTTACATTTAATTTATTTATGTGATGGTGAAGCTACATCTTTCACATGATCCTTCAGAAATTATTCTAATATGTTGATTTGCTGCCTAAAAACAAGCTGGTGCTTATAATTTGTAAAAATAAAATGTTCAGTAGAACAGTGCTTATTTGAAGTAGGACTCTTATGTAACATCAGAAATCTCTTTAATGTCAATTTGAATCTAATTAATACATCTTTGCAGAATAAAGTTTTTCAACACCAAGTTTTCAACTGTAGTCTATGTATACTTCACCTGATGGGGGATGACAGTTTGAAGTAATTTTCACATTTCTCCATAGATGTGATGTGGGAGAGACTGGTCACCTCACTGCCCAGCCTACACCTCCTCTCCAATTCAGCAGAGCTGGCCTCCCATGATTCTTCTCCGGACCCCAGGCTGGGCTCATGCAGTGTCATGTAGGTTATACTGCACAAAAAAAACAGTGTAAAACCTGTGGGTTATACACTGTGGTGCTTAAAAGCAGCCCAAGAGATTGACTTCTGACTCAACCGATGGCGTGAGTTTGGGCCGGGAATATCTGCTCAGTAGTAAAATGAATGAGCTTGGCCTGGAAACCCTGTCGCATTTGTTACCACTAGTCTCACAGAACCAAAGCACTTCACCTTTAAATTTAGTTGTGAAAATCCAATCCCTATTGGCTAACTTTTACTATCATCCAAAGTAAAACATCACTTCTGCAGCTACGTAAGCGATCCGTCGTCTAAATGCTAATTGCAGCCACGCAACAGAGATTAAAACCAACTAAAGGTGTTAAAAGCCTGTTATGCTACACAGTTCTTTGACAAATTCATGCTAAGAGAGGATACACCTACTGTAAGTGCCTAGACATAACTAGAGGCTTTTTTGTTGATTATAGGGAGCTAGATACATTATTCTGAGCACAATATAATCGCTAGCAGCATTAGCATTCAGCTCACTGCCTTACAGAGGGAATGAAAAATGTATTACTGAGGGCAGCAGATAGCAGCCAGCCACATTAGCACTATGACAACCGTTTACTCCATGTAGGACCCTTGATCTCAGAGGGCTGTCATGATAACCAGGGGTCTTCGATAGAGCATCCACGGTGGTACAGTTGTTTGATATTTAACTAGTTTGTGTAAAACTGATAAATAAAACACAATTTTATTTTTTACTTCAAATACACCTTGAAGCTAAAATGTGGCAGTGCATCTTATGTTGTAAATAAAAATATATATGTTATAGAAGTTAATTTGAAAAATGTTTACGTTTAATTTGAACATTTGTTTAATTTAATTTAAACATTTTATTTAAGTTTTGCTCACAATATCTTTACAATAAAACATTTTAGAGTTTGGCATTACTAGAAAAATGTATATTCATTATAAAAATGCTCATGGGTACTTTTACATGACTTATCAAGATCTACAAATTATACTTTTAAAATGAGGCTTCTTCAGATACTGAATGTTTTATTGTGAGGTTGAATTCAAAATAATAAATATCTTATTTTTTTGTTGTTGTTTTATATTATTTTAACATTATTTTGATTATTTCTGCAGTTTTTTCTTATTTGTAGTCATTTTAAGACACCCCCCTCCACCGCCCAGACAAATTTTAATACGTTCAAATCCCTTTTTTGTTTACATTTGCATTTTTTTAATTGAGTTTGCAATTTCTTCTTGATGTAACTGATCAAATAGAGTTTCCTGAAAATAGGAATATTCAGCATTTAAGAGGACATCATATCCTCCAAACAAAATTAATACAGGTGTAATCCTATAACTCTTCTTGTTACATAAAATCATTGGCTTAAGGGTTCAGATGGGGATACATGGCTGAATCAAGGACTCATTCTGGGGAAAACTGGAAATGCATTATACAAAATAATACAAAAGGACTCTAGCCTCAAAAAAAAAATGACAACATAGTTGGTCCCCCACATAAAATTATTGATCTGCATACAAAAATGCAAACATTTTGTTTGGAAAATTAGGGATTCTTGTGTAAATAACATGTTCCTCACTGGTTCAGCGAACTGGAACGCACTCCAGTCTCACATTCAATGTGTTGGAATCATTCCCGATTATTATAGAGGGTGACAACTAAGAGTTCAGATACTGTACTGCAGGCAGTGTTTGGTTTAATTAAGAAGTACATAGAGGTCAAGACCACTTCAAGATATCAAAATGCCGTACATAATGTGAGGAACTCTGTTTGCCATCAACCTGTTAATATATAAAGTAATTGTTGGAAATTAGGGTCACAAAGCCACTTTTTCTCATTACTGAATGAGAATGAGGTTGGTAATTACAGACCCCAGGTAATATTCCTACAGCTGTTCTGCAAAAGCTTCCTTGACTAAAGCCAAGTCAACAGGTCCTGCAACTCTCAAAGAAATGAGTGGTTAAAGCTTAAAACAAATGAAAATTGTATTATATTTTGCTTAACAGATAATTAACTAAATACAGTAATGCCATTAAACTTAAATTTTTTTAGTATGGTATATATAATTGTACCTGAATCCAAATCAAATCTGCTCATAGATGATGATTATGTATGATCATAGAAGGTTATAAAGCAGGAGTATGCCACTGTATTTTGCTATTGGTAAATACAGTACATACAATCTATTGTGATGTCAAATAAAATAAAATCAAGAAAAACAAACTTTACCAGAATTGTTCATTGCCAAACAGAAAAGAAAACAACAACAACAGAACATCAAATATGATACATTGTGAAACCAACAAAAAAAAAATATACGGCACACCTGTCATTTTGGGGGAACTTGAGAAGGGGTGACCGTTCTGTGTGGTTGACTTGGTTGGATTTGCCATTGAGGAGGTTTACCATGCTGAAGCCGTGCCTGGGAACAAGGAGAAAACTTATTAAATCCGAGCATGATGTCTGTCATAAATAACATCTCAGCCACATTTAGAAATCAATTCTTGGCATCCATTTTTAATGACTCTTCTATAAAATCTGGCAGCTGAAATAAAATGGAACTAAAAGTCTTTGAGCAGAACTGAAAGTCATTCTTCCTGTTTGGCCTCTGATTAGTCATCTTTTCATCACTATGAAACATCCAGTGCCAAACAAGGTCTAAGATACATTATCATAAAATAAAGATTTTCAAACTTTAGCAAGTTAAACAACTAAAGCTTCACAACAATTATATTAGTCATCCTTTTGGTCCACCGTCTTGGTGAACTGACACCTCGTAATTTGTCAGGGCGGAAGGGCATCAGGTGGTTTGCAGATTTACAGAGACATGAAAGTGATATGGTTATGACAGGTTCAAGGACAACAGAATAATGCTTATTCAGGCCTTGAATACTAGAGTAATGTTCTGTCCTTGGTTTCCATGCTATGAAATACAGTGACACGACAAAATAAATCAAGCAATTGCTTTGTAACTTTATCTTGTGCCAGTGAAACAAGGTAAACAATCAAACAAAGTGTAATGCATGTAATGCATGAACCCCCCCACAAAAAAAGTCAATATCGCAATCTCATGATTTTAAGATGTTTATCTTTATCTCATGAAACAGATATCCAATTAGAGTTATTTAAAGAAATCAGAACTATACTGTACATTTAAATCTAAAATCCTGACCCAGGAAAACAGTTGTTTTTTGTGTTCATAGTGTCTTCATTTAGAGGTCTTTAACAGGCATTCCGTGGCAGTACAGCAGGGTGTCAAACTTTTTGTCAAACCACTGAGATAGTAAAACATTTATTTTTAATACCACCTGCGAATTTAAGCTATTATTTCAATAATTTAAGAACACTTTTGCAGGTCCTATGATGCTGGTTAATTGTCACATGACATGCGAATAAACATAAAATATAAAATCTATGTATGTGTTTATATGCAATAAACATTATATCAAAATTATTTTGTTATATATTGTGCATAAAATAATGCATTTCATCTCGTATAAAAAAAACTATATCTTAATTTATCTTAAATGTAAAATATAGAATTATTTCATTTTTATTTCAATTATTTCTGCAGCACAATTGGGTTATATTAAGTTACATTTGATTTATTTCATTGTTAGCTTTTCATTAACTTATGAACCCCCTGCAGTTTCCTTGTGAAGCCCCATTTGGGAAACCCTGGTATGCATCAATAATTATTTTAATGGCTTTGTAATGCAAGAATCATAAAAGGTATGTAAATATATGAATATGGTACTAAATGAATACTGTAGTACCTAATTCATACATTTCAATGTAACTGAAAAGGGCCAGTAGCATTGCTATCCTCTAAACGTTATCCTCTAAACTTCCTCAGACAAGGACATCTTTATTTACTGAAGACATAAAGCAACTGCCAAAAAAAAAATCTATCGAAGTCTCCAAAAGAAGAGGGTTGTTGAGGCAGTGTTGATATTTTTTCGGCCTGTGTGAATAGAACAGATGGAAATCCTGAGAACTCTGTGGGCTAATTACTGGAGCCTCTTCAGTAATCTAATAATTGTGAAAAATTCTCTGTTTGTCATAATTAATGACAGTTTAAATGGGTAAAGTCCCTCTTATCTCTTCAGCTGGCTTTTAGGTTTTGTGTGAGTTATGAAGAGCCTTTTGCAGAATTCCAGAATAGATCAATGCTGCTCAGCACAGACCAGACTATAGAGTCCAATTCTATCACATCATTGGGCAAATCCCAAACCTCAGCTGCTTAGCATTAGAGAGGACTCACCCACCCCTACCGTTGCTCACTGCAAACAGCTGGGATGGGGAGTGTGTGTGTGTGTGTGTGTGTGTGTGTGTGAGAGAGCTCCAGACAAGACATAATAGCCATGCCCTCCAGGATATATCCTGGTGTTGAGTTTGGGCAAAAGGGAGATTAGACAGGATATTTCAAGGCCTCTAATCCCTCTCCCTGCAGTTACACAACGGAGAGGAGATTTGAAATGTTAGCTCACAGAATGCAGGATTTATAAATGAAGCAAAGCCTTCTCTTATTGTGCCTGAACCCAAGTGTGTGAGGTCCAGATGAGAATGAAACAAAAGAGGGGGGAGGACATAACCCAGTGGAACACCTACCATTCTCTGAGATCCGGCATAGAATACCAGTGTAATTGCACGCTATACATACTCAATTTAATTTAATGAACAATATGACGAAAACTGCTCCGTTCTAATAAAATTATGCTGTGAAAAAATGTGGATGCATATATATATACAAACACAATACTGTATACATCTGTATGTGTTTTTAAAAGTATGTTTTGCCGAACATAATATGCTTTCAAACCTTTGAAAATTTAACTGAGACCAATCTTTTAAATAATAATATGTATGCAATCTTCCAATAGGACAGAAACATAAACAAACAACTACAGAAATATATATATATATATATATAAATTTTACATGTGATGTGATCAGCTGATTTCATTGAGAGTGGTTATCGTTAAAGAATTCCTTTAGGAGAGAGCAGTCATGAAAGCAGAAGCAGACCACATCTCATGCATGACTAACAATTAATCACGTGATGGCTGATCTAAAACTGTACTGTCTAATCCGAAAAGTGTCACAACCACAAGCTTGAGATTAAGTCTACAGTATCATCTCACACACACATTTTTTCTCTCACAAAGACACAGATTTAACATTACTACAGTAATGTGACTACACACGTGAGCGCCAATCCCCTTTAGAGTCGATTAGCAGCTGTTTCACACAGAAAAGCTCTCACTAAGGGTTCTGAAACCTTATCGGCCAAATGTGTTCTGCTGAATGTCAGCCATATGAGTGGAAAAGTTACCTTTCTTTCCTTTCTAAACATCTCAAAGGTGATGCCTGTTACTTTGTTAAAATGATCTGTTACCGTAGTTCAGAGGCAAATATAACCAAGTCATTTATAGAAGAGTGTAAACACTGTGGCACTGTCAAAACAATTGTTCTGTTTGTTTGTGATCAAAAGTCTGTTAGGGATGAGACCACCTGTTTGTCCAAATCTTTGAAATAGGGTGCATTCAAATCCTCCAGGAAATTTGGGAAGCCATGATTATGATGTTAGGTTACATTGGTTGGAGGAAGACAGCGAAATTTCCAGGGTTATTAGCTAAAACTAAACTAAAACCATTAAAAACATAAATATATAATAAAAACATTACCTGGAATAAAATAATATCTTAAAAATTCATTTCAGCTAATATTTCTTATTTTAATCTGGTTTAACTTGATGTACTAAAATAAAAAAAGTTTAAAAACTTCCAAAACCAAAAATTACAGCACCAAAAAATGTTACATGTTAATAATGGTAAATGAACAGTGAAATTTATTTAAAAAAAAGATGATAAAACCCTAACAAATGGCAGATAAAGAATGCTGATGTGGTTTGCTTTTTATGTTTTTATAAAATTTTACGTAATTGTACAATGCTACCATATTTTTACATGCAACTACGCTACAGTATATTAACTGTAAATGCAAAAATAATGAAATAATCATAAATAACTCACCATCAATACAGATTAATTAGTAATTAATTTTATGGACAAAAACATTCCTAAAAGAAGATATGTCAGTAATGTAAGTTTGAAGCCCAATAAGAATTAGTACGATGATAAATTAATTTTGAATTTTAATTTGGAATATCCCTTTAACAGAATTGCTTCTTGATGAACTATTTGACTGTCCTACCTATCATCTTGATGGACGTCAGTGTAGATTATGCAGTGTCCCGAGGGCATGGCTGCAGCCTGCAGCAATTTCTGTGTCTCTCTCTTCCCAGAGAATCCCTCCAGCAGACGAAGCTCATCAAAGTTCCCAGCCACAGTGTCAGACTTTCTGCAGCCGACCCTGCTGGAGTGACCCTGGCCTCCAGTTTGAGACATCTCCACCTCAATATTACTCTTATTCTCCAGGTACATCTTTACTCAGGCACACTGGACACCAACTGAAAGAGAAGGGGAATACTCAGGTCAAATGATCTTTTAATACAGCACAGATTTCATATTCATGGTAACTAGCATCAGATGAGAGTTACATTTTCCAGTTTAAAATGAGTTCAGTAAGCCATACACAGAACAGTGATGTATAGACAGAAATAAGTAAAGATATAGAACTGCACTGCGTATGATTTTCTTCCATAAGGATGCACCTGCCCCCTCTAGTGCTTCCCAAGCATATAGCAAATACAGTCAAATAACACTAATATTGTTTTCCATCAAGACCTATTATAATTAGACACTTCAGATATATGAACTATATGCACTATTGTACACCTGCTTAAAGTGTATGGTCACATATTATAGTCCCGATCCCTTCAAATTCTCAGACACTTAAGGAAAAACAGGCACTTAGAAAGTGTTGACCTCTGTATTTCAATCTATGATTGACAGCTAGATTGTAAGACTCCAGTCTAAGAGTCCCAGACACAGAGCATCCTAATTAAGAACTACAGTAACTTCACCCTTTTGACCCTGGCATTACGTTTCTACACACCTTCCTTTACACAGAGACCTACACAGACCTCTATGAACTCACAGCTGTAGATAGTGTATGTGTATGTGTGTGTTTTGTGCAAAAGAACATTATGGAAAAAGGTTTACTAAATGTAATGACACTGAGTTGCCTTTATTTACATATGCACAGCTTTAGAAACAAAAATGGGCTTATTTGAAATCTAAAATACTACATAACTAATACTAAAACAGCACTGGCCTACCTAAAATCTAAAATACTGAAATAGAGATCAGAGGTTACCATATAACACTACATATTATTAATAACTATATTACATAGTTATTTTAAACCATCATAAAGTCAAAATAGTTAAATGTGTTAAAGCATTAAGCATACAGAATAAAAAAAACAAAAAAACATAAAAATCTTAATTTTCTATTCCATATTGAAATTCCTAACCTGACTGAGAAATGGTTTCAGCTTTACACATTCTCTTAAGAAGGTTTTATTAAACAGCTCCCCCTAGTGGAACCTATGAAAAACAAATCAAGGCGGGACTGCAAAAACACCTCCTATTTTAATAGCAGACTGCTTCATAAAAGAAACTTATATTCACATAACAGAGTACGACATCACTTCACTGACAGCCAGTGAGATTTTAGGGATATTTCTGTCTACAAGTATATTCTTGGTTTTGAATTGATTGTATATACAAGAGAGAGCCATTATGTCATTGAGACCACCAGCTATTGTTTGTAGCCCTTAATAACCACAGGAGAAAAAACAACAACAAACACCAGACGTGGCATGACTAATCAATGAGACGCCAAACAATAATGCTTCAGGAATTATAAACCTCGTTACAGAGTGTCCAGAGTAATTAGATTTGGATTGAGGTCACTCTTTTCTCAAACTGTGCTACAGTTTAAACACAGAGGAGTGTCATTGTGTTGAAAGCTCAAGGTCTTCCTGAATAGATGCTTGGACATATCAATGACCTGTGACCAATTACTAGTGACCGGTGCTTGTTTGATTTCCGTTCCTCGATGTTGCCGAATCAAAGAAACTCTATTGTGCCAGCGCTCAATACAAAGTGCTCACTGTCAGTGTGTTAAAACAGTCTGCAGAAACATGTCATTTGCTGCAGCAAAGGAGTGTCACACTGTAAATATTTCTTTTCTAGCCCTGTCCAAGTTAGCCCTGACTCAAATATGGATGGAGGGCCGTACTGTACAAGTCAGGGTGGGACTAATTGTTACTAGTACTTTAGTCATTCTGTAAATATTTGCAGCTTAAAAACAGAGAGAGAGAGTGAGGAAGAGAGAGAGATGGGGTGGTCATAAAAAATAATATTACAAAAACATAAGCAATTATATGTAATATATTTTAATAACAAAATTTTTGTTGTTAATACAGTGATTCAGAATTAAAAAGAAAATATACTATTCACTAATTACATTTTTACACTTTAATTTAAAGATACCATTTAAAACACTATAATTATTTGCAGATTTAAATATATAAATGTGACCCTGGACCACAAAACCAGTCTTAAGTCGCTGGGGTATATTTGTAGCAATTGCCAAAAATACACTGTATGGGTCAAAATGTTAAAAAAAATTTTTTGCCAAAAATCCTTAGGATAGTAAGTAAAGATCATGTTCCATGAAGGTATTTATTCCATTTCTTACCGAAAAAATATTAAAACTTACTTTTTGATTTGTAATATGCATTGATAAGATCTAATTTGGACACTTTTAAAGGTGATTTAAAATTTTTTACATTTTCTGTATCCTCAGATTCCAGATTTGCATATAGTTGTCTCTCGGTCAAATATTGCCCTATCCATCCAAATCATATATCAATGGGAAGCTTATTTATTCAGCTTTCAGATCATGTATAAATCTTAATTTCGGAAAATGAACACTTACGGTTTTATTGTCCAGGGTCACATATATATACAGTATATGTGTGTGTGTGTGTGTGTGTACATGAAACTGTGCTTCAGAGCAAAAAGCTAAAGGCTTTTCCCTTTACCTCTGAATCAGAGAAATACTAATCCATAAAGGATCTTAACACATACAAAGCTGTCACACACTCTCCAGATATAACTGTACATTCCTCTTTGCTCTCTCTCTCTCCTCCCTCCCAGTGTGGGAAGAAAAAATAATTCATTGAAAAATGCATTTAGTACAAATAATGCATGTGAAAATGAGACAAATGAAATCAAAATCAATTCAAATCAAATGTTTGCTTTTTTCTTTTCAAAAGGCAAAGTGCATCCCACATTTACGTAATAGAAAATAATAAATAGACATGGTTTAAATAAATAGACAAATTATATTCAATATTCAAATTGCATTTAAAGTCAATCAGCTCAAATATACTGCACAGTAAATGTAAATTATAATTGAATTCATTTCACTGTTGCAGTTTAGTAGCCAGAAGATCCCCTTTTCATCCCTTTTTTCACTTGTATTAAAAACATAGGGAAATATTTTAACTTACAGTAACTTCTACTTTTTTCTAATTTTCTTTTTTTTTATTTTTTACCTGAAATCCTTACCTGCTAATTCAGAGATGGAAACGTTGAAGTGGGCAAGATGACAACGATGATGATAATGATGAAGATGATGATAATGAAGAAGATGATTATGATGATTATAATATTTAAAAAAAAGTTAAAAAACGAAATCCAGCAGGTCTGAATGGGTTTGGCTGGCTCACGAGTGCAGGTTCATGAGCTCAGGAGCAGGAGGAAGATGCTCAGTCTTAAATGGAAGTTGTAGATTTCTTCTGGAGATGGAGGGAGTGACCCACAGAGTGAATTAACAGCCCTCCCTCTTTGCTCTTCTCTCAGACCCTCTGATACCTTGTGGAAGTGAACACTCATTAACACTGCTAGTGTTTAAGGCATGCCCAACTTCTCCCAAATGCCTGAAGACACCAGCCCCTTTTCCGACCAAAACAATACACACAATGAAGAAACGACTGCACACACACAAGTATTACGCACTAGCAAATTACTATGTATGACGTTGTTGCTTAAAGCTTTTCCTACTTACAAGATCTGAAGGAATCTCACTGCCCTACTTTGCCCTACCGTCTTACTAACCAAGACTGTTTTTACAAAGAGCAGTAAACAAAACAAACAAAACAAAAAAAATCAATTTCCAAATGATCTATGCATTAATATCTCCATTAATATACTGTATTTTATCAGTTGACTTATTTGCACCTGCTGTTATTTTGCCAATTTAAACACAGTTTAAGAGAATCATCTGAGACACACAAAAAAAAAAGTAACTTGAAAGACAATATGAGCTTGAATAAGCAATATACATATTTTGAGAATTGGCTATACAAGAATTTAAATGTAAAAAACAAACAGAATTTAAAGAACAGGTAATATGGTATTTTAAAGAGTCCTAATATTGTGTTGGAGTCCCTACAACAGGTTCAATTGCAAGGTCAGAAAACATTGCATTTTTCTCAGAATATGCATTTAATATTAGAAATATTTTGCAATGACTTCGATACTGTTTGTTTGAATCAATAGACCTTTCTCACAACTTCCGCATTTTGCACCGGAAATACGCAATTGCTGTGTAAGCGTATTTCCGCCCCGGTATGCCGGTGTGTTCTAACACCAGTAGCAAGGTAAACAACAAAGATAGCGCAAGCATCGAGAAAGAGTAGTTGTAGCGTTCAGGGCTTTTATTCCAATGCCCAAAAGCAGCCTTATTTATCTTTCCACTCCTTCCTTGCTAACGAGGAAGGAAGTCGAAAAAATCTAGTTTATGAGGCTCCTCGTTTTTCCTCTGAGACGGGTAGCATCTAGCCCGCACAAAAACCTGCCCGTCTACTAGCCTACATTTGATACTATGACAAGCAAACACACAACCATAAACACAGACATTGCCAGAGAACATATATATATATGTTAACTGATGATGATGACAGCATTCGTCTAACGTTAACATAGGCTATCGTCGCTAGCTGCTACACACAAGACGTTCACTTGGACCAAAGGCAGACAGTGAATGTCATACTGTTTGT
>JAUMHQ010000105.1:3124891-3139886 GCA_032361165.1 Enteromius paludinosus | reverse complement strand
TAGGTTTGGTGCCCATAGACTTACATTGAATGACTACCAGACTGCCACGGTTAAAGTTAAAAATCTTCGTTTGTGTTTTGCTGAGGAAAAAAAGTCACCTACATCTTGGATGCCACGGGGGTAAGCAAATAAACATCACATTTTCATTTTTGGGTGAACTATCCCTTTAAAAAAGATATTATTGCACAACCCTGTCATTAAAAATTGGTAGAGCCTGCACATTTTTTTAAATTTCACATTTATATTTGATATTTGATATTAAAAAGGTATCAATTCACCAGAATTCATTCTCTGTGATTTTAATCCTGTATTAATTGCCATGTCAATCACTTACAGATATATATTACAGAACGTCCTAAAAACTTCCAGCATCCTGTCCAAATTGGGCTTTAAAAATAACCATTATTATTTTTTATATTTAAAATAAATAAGTAAGTAACTTAAATAAACCTTGGGCACTCCCTACACACCTGTTCGTGGAGCCATTGTAGCAATAGTTGGGCAAGAAGTCATAGTTGAGTTCCCAGAAGACATGGAGAGTGATTCTGCCATACGGCGCAGATACATTGTGGTTTGCCTCACGGAACATGGCATCAATACTGTCTAGTGTCAAAAATTTACCAAGGAGCTTATGGGTCATCCGGTTTATGTCCAACAAGCCCTCCAATTCCTGATCAATGACAGAGAAAAGAAAAACAATTGGAATAAAAACGCCCTCTCACTTTCTGACACAACAAGATTCAGAAGCGCGCACACACACACCTCCAACTACTATTTGTATGAATGCCGATAATTCATTTTGGATCAATTTCATGGCTTTTTGGAATGCATGTATCAAAGTCAGATGCTTATACAAATGTACACTCACATACAGGAAGCAAGCATGAGCAAAATCATTCATGGCCTCTTTTCTTAAAAATTCAAAACCACGCAAATTTACAGAGCTAAAGCAAGGTGAGAATTCAGAGTCTTTGTGTGAGAAAATGAAAAATGCTAATTTCCATAAAAATAAAGATTTGAAAAGATAATTCACCATGATGGAAGTGAGGTCCTCGCTCTCAAATCGGTTGATGGCGAGCTCTAGAGATTTGTACAGGGCAGAGGACACTCTCTGGGTGATCAGACGGTTCAAGTCGATCGATCTTCCAAGGAGCTGCGAGAGAAAAGGACAAAACAGGATGACTGGACTTGAAAACAGCATTAATAAACAGTAATGAAAATGTAAAGAGAAGAGCAGCTGTCTTTACCTGGACATGTCTCTGTTTGAGGAGTGTCTCGTAACGATTGGAGGAAGGCCATGAGATATTTGCGCCCTGATTCTTACATTCAGCTCTTAGTCTTTTATCCAGAAGGAGACTGAAAAGAAAGCACATTTTTAAGTACCCAACGCAACTTGCAGTACTACTGAACATTTTTTACATTTGTTCTGAAAACAAATTCTGTCTGAATAAGGCTACAAACAGACCTTCCAGCAAGAATCTTGTAGTAGGCAAAGATTTGATCAGCAAGTTTGTAGACAAACTGGTCAAAGCAGAGGTTCACCTGGGGGAAAGAGAAGAAAAATCACTTCACAGAACACTTAAACCTGAGTACAATGCAGAAACTGCTTCAATGGATTCTATTTTGCGCCAATGTAGAAGGTCAAGAGGGTTCTTACCTCGGCTTCAATCTCATCATACAGGAACTGCTTTTTAAACTTTGTGAGAGCGTAGTGTGCGCTGTCATTGTACAGATCCAATGAATACAACACATATCTGAAGAGATCAGACATAATTATAAGAACATTTCATAAAAGACCTCTTTTCTGCACATGTACGACACTTCATGTACTAATTGTATATTTGGTTCTCACTCCATCATAGAGGCCTCTTTAGTCTCCAGGATGTGGTCGGTAAGGATCCAGGGCATGGACATCTCAATTGGAAACTGGATGCGGCGACCCATCGTGAGCTCCAGAAAGAACTCACGGAACCAGAGCTGGGACAAATCACAGCACTGCTGCAGCGTCTCTGCAATACATCAAACATGTAAGAAATAAAGTACAGTAAATGTGTGAATATATATATATATATATATATATATATATAAGAAAGGAACTTAAGAAATTGTTTACATTTTACTGCTCACTACGCAGTGCACACGCTATTTATCTTAATCGCAATCTTATAATTGCCTTCTTATAAAGGAATGACATTCATATTTTCTTAAAATTAAGTGTCTATACTTTTTTTAGGTGCTTTATGTACTACAAGTGCTAAATAACAAGCGTAGCTGCATCAATTTACTTTTGTTAAAACAGTAAATGTGTAGCAAATGGCTGGATTGGTGTGAGCCGCCATTTAGTCTGTTCTTTACCACTGAAGTTGAGCAGATGAGTGTAGAAGAATGATTCGCGATGAAACTTTTCGATGTCCAGGATGGTCGGACCCTCCAAACTACTACGCAGAGTCTTCTTTGAGCCGCTCTTATCAGCGACCAGTGACTCGAGCATCGTCCTGACCATATACAGCTACACAGAGAAAAAGAAACAAAGAAGATGAAAGACGTCTTTACTCTTCACCAATGCACATTTATCCACCGCTCGACAGACAGCCTCTGCTCTGGTCATCCTGCCACAGGTGGAAGGATCTCTTTTGTATTCTGGTCCGAGTGCATTAACTTTAACTGATAGAGGGCACACAGGTGCCAAAGCTTCCCTGGAGATGTCAGACAGATCAAAGTGCTTGTCTGTACCTCTCCTCATGGATCCATCTGGAATTGCGTATGTGTGTGTCTGTTTGACACTCTATTCAAACACAGAGTGCTATTTTCAAGTCATTGTTTGGGTCAAATTGTCTTGAACAAAGCATTTTCTTTTATCTTTATTTCATTAATAAAATGTGGACTATACAGAAGGAAAAAAATCAGCTCCCTTTTTTCCCACAGTTTGAAATAAGAAATGAATGGATCAAATTCTGTCTGTATGAACAAGCGGGTGTATAAAAATGAACTACTCACTCAGAGATCGTACATAAAGCCAAAATTGTAGGCATCAACCCCATGGAAACAATCCTCAACACATACTTTATCAAATTAAACTGATATGTATGAATCTCTCAAGTATACCAGCAGCAAAAGCACTGAGATCACATTGAGAGGCAGCACCGATTACAGCTCAAATCCCTGAGGCGCTATTGACATTCAATACGACACCCATCTACGGCACACCGGATCAACCGTGCTTCATGCAACATCTGCGAGTGGAAGATTACAAGCTCTTCTGAATGACACTGGGGGAGCTGTGTGTGTGTGTGTGTGTGTAATAGGTAGAAAAAGCATATAGCAGTATGGCTGGTTAGGTTGTTCCAGGTAAAGAGTTGTTTAAGGTGAAAATGAAAAGTGAAAACCGTTCTGTATGTACCACTGAATTATCTACTGTATGTCTACACTGTATATGTATTGGGAATTACGGAGTTGCTTACTTGAGTACTGGAGGGTCCTACGGCACGACGAGGAACTTTGATATCAAATCCTCCTTTAGGGTCCTTCTCGCCCCGCAGTGCTGGGTCATTATGTGGCTCTCTGCCAGTCTCCCAATCACAGATGGTCTTACGAATGGCCTGGAGGACGCTGCAAAAAAGTCACAGCCAACCAAAACAGATTTAAACAACTAGATGTGCAAGATAGAAAGATCCTTGAGTCTGGTGCTCTGTTGTACCTCTGGACGACGTTCTTCTTTTTCTTGATGGCCTGACGCAGCGGTTCTCTGAGTGTCACCTGGGCAAAGTCCTGCAGAGCTGAGTAGATGGTGTGACGGATGGCGTGGTTAAACACGCTCTCCATACGGCCCATCAGAACCTGCAAGCCCTTTATCATGGCGATGACCTACACACATCAGAACACAGACACAAACTCTTCTGAGTTCACTGCTATATATATACATATATATATTTATATTTATATCATATTTGATATTATATCTAAATATATTTAATATATAAACATAACATTTCATTAAATATATACAAGCATGTGTTTGTATTTATATATACTTAATATACACAGTGCATACAAATATATTATGTCAAGAAAAACTTTTTATTTTGGATGCGATTAATCGTTTGACAGCACTAATTACAATCTATAATAATTCAAATGGATTCAAACGTGTAGTTAATGAACTTAAGAAAAACCTGAATATATTTATTATCATCCCAAAATGTTATTTTCAATGTTTGTGCAGTTATTTTTTGGTTATAATTACAATGCTACACAGCTGAGCTGTACTGACCTCCACCAGAGCAAATTTCTCCTCGCTGGTGTAGTTGTATCTAGTGGCACGTTCATATTCCTCAGCGTTGTCAGGGCATTCTTTGTTGGAGTATTTATCTGTGGGGTGCACCAACTTCCAGGAATACTGCAAAAAAGAAAATATTGCACAATCGTTCATGTATAACTGCTTGTGATACTTATTCAGCAAAAGATGTTAGAAAAACCTAATACTTCAAAGCTACTTCACAAATTTCAGAAACTATAGCCCATCATCTCCACCCCCAGCCTAATTTTGCTACAAATAACAAAATCCATTTTACTAATTGCCAAGAATGGACTTGTTTCCATGGCAACAATATTTCACAAGATAGACAAAATAAAATGTTTTGTTCAGAGGAAAAAATTTAAGTACAGCCAGAACGGACTATTAAAGTGATTAGAATGAAAGATGACAACATCCCTGGCCTTGTGGAAAAAAAAAAAAAAAAAAAAGAGTGCACACCAGAGTAATGACAGGCCGTTTTATTCGATGAATGAGGTTCAAGTGCTATCTAAATAGAATGTGTGGGTCGCTGATACTGGACATTAGAGGTTAGGTAGTCTTTAGTATGTGCAACATGTTGTCTATCTTCCTGATGAAATGCATGGTGTGAATGACTGTCCTCAAACATAGAGCAGGACCTGAGCACATTCATTTCTGAGAAAATGTATCTTTCCGTTTTGAGCAACTCAATTAAACAGCCCTCAGAGACTGGACACTTCTCTCAGACAGCACTCAGAAAAAGAGCTTTTGACAGGCTGGTATTTGTTACTGGCGCTTTTAAGAACTTGGCATGCTTATTAGTCTTCTTTTGGATGATTGTATAATTTATGCAGAACACAAAAACATTTTAGAGATCACCAATAAGCATGTATGTAATATGGTATCTTTTGTAAAGATATGACGCTTTTCCAGGTTTTGGAGCCCAGATTTTAAATGTCTACTGCATGCACAAGTATTAATTTCTCCAAAATTTAAAACAATTACATTTATATTGCACAAAACATGATTGAATATTCAGTTTCAGGTAAATTTTTTAGACTGTGATTTTGGGGGCTTTGTCTTTAATCAGGCAGATGATAAGAGAACAGCATGAAAGCAGGGATCCAGCAATGTCTCTCCCACATAATCAGCACTGCTCATCAGTTGGAGTTCAACTTTTCCTAGTTGCTGGTCACATACATAAATATGAGTGTGACAATTCCACTCACCACTTCCATGACCTGAGCGCTCCACTGAGAGAGCAGCTGCAGACCCTGCAGAGCCAAATCAAACAGCTTTCTGTATTCAGAGTCTGTCTTCTGAGCCTCCTGACGCCCTGAACCGGTCACTACCTGCAAAAATGAGAAAAGAAGGTAATGACAGAGCAAGCAAACACAATAACATAACATCCAACACAACTACTACTCATTAAAGAGAAAATGACCAATTTAATGAACCGCTGAAATCTCTTCACACAAGCTAATGACAAAACTCCAGGATTCCCTGCAGCTCAGGCTGCATACGAAATCAACAAACACGGGAACAAATGCCAAAACCCTTTATCTGTGCACTTGTTTCAGCAGTCCAAGACAGCACAAGACACAAGTAGTGCATGTCAAAACCCCTGACATCTGACCACCAGGGCTGTGGAAAGAACAAACAAATTCCTCTTCATTTCTCCTTGTCACCGGGCTGCTGTCACTGAGACCGGACCTCAGTTGTCCTCTGGTTGCCAATACGCTCTCATTATAGTGCTGCTGCCATGTCTTAATTCAATCCCAGGTTGGCCTCCTCCCCTCACATTTCCATATTCATCTGTAAGAATACAGCCCCCGTTGTTCTGAATGCAAACTCTTGAGTAGCTGAGTTTGAGCCTTGAATCCATTCAGTCAAGGAAAAGGGAATCATGTATGAAGCGAGAGCTGCTTGCCTTCCCATAACTAATAAATATTTATAAAATCTACCCACATGAGCAAAAACTCAAATCAACAACGGCAATGTAAGCCACTGTAGCTTATGATTCTCTTTAAGCAGTACGATTCCCGCCGTTAATGCACTGTAACGCACATATTTTTCAGCATCCGTTAGGCTGAGGATTATTCCGTTTTATTAAAAAAAATTTTTTTTCATAGTTACCATGAAAACTATAGTACTAGTACAAAAATGAACATTTTTATGCAGTGAGGATGCATTAAACAGATCAAAAGTGAAACTAAAAGCTTTACATTGCTACAAATATATCCTATTTTAAAAGGAATGTCGTTTCTGTGAAATTTCTATTCACCATAGACTCTTGGAAAAAAAGTGTAGCATGGTTTCCACAAAAATACAAACTTTTTTATATATTAAACTTTTTCGATGTGATGCTTGATCACAAAATCAGCAAATTAGAATCCTTCCTGAAGGATGATATAAAAAGTTATTTTACAGAAAACAGTTATTTCAAATTGCTATATTTCACAACATGAATGTTTACAGTGTTTTTGATCAAGTAACCTTATGCAGTCATCAAACCCTAATAAGCAACAACTGCTTTAATGAGACGCTACACAACACATTTGTTTTTGCCAGTTTCTGAATCAAAGAACTACTCAGAAAACAAACTTCGTCAGAGGTCTAATGTTTAGAAATAGCAAGTCATTTGGCATATTAGGTAATAGACGTTTCATCCCCCAACGTCACTGGCAGCATGAGTCAGTGCATGGCAACTGGGGTGTCTGCACTGCATTTGCTTATTAAGATGGTGAAGAAGAAAACCTCTCACCTCGCTGTTGCTGTAGCGAGCCAGCTCAGAAATGAAGCGCATGTGGTCTTCACGGATTTGGATCATCTGCTCACAGATATTATATTGGGGGCTACTGCCTGCAGATGTGCAAGACCATCTAGAGGATAGAGGAGGCCGGTCAATTAAAACAACATGGTCCAGTAAATAGAACAACATTGGGCTATTTTCACTGCTGGTCAACTTTCAAAACAAGTAGAAATTTAAAATCAAGTACAGTAAAAAAAAAAAGACAAAAATGTAAATCTGATCTGTAACAACATATACCAAGTAACGCCTTTTTACAAAGGCATGTTTATAAAAATTACTTAAATGTCCTAATTGAACTACGGCCTAATCCTGGCTTAGGCTAAGCCCTGTCTATGAAACTGGGTCATAGAGTTTTATTTGATTTTAATCTAAATTTGTTATTTATTACACAAATCTTGGAAAGGAGTAAGCAGTACATTATAAAAGCTATTTTTACGAAAGAAAGTTTGGAAAGGTAGATTTACATTTTGGGTTAAACTAACATACATTTGCATATAAAGCGCAACCTAGGACACCTACCTGGATTTGTTTTCCTCATAATGAGCGCTGGTTTTGATATAGCGGGACAGTTCGATCTGCATGTCACCAAACAGAGGCACTACCTGCAATTGCTGTAAATTACAAATCCAAAAAAAGTGGTCAGATGAGACAGACTGTGTTTTTTACCAGGTGTTAACATGCATGCATGCTAAATTTTATTTTATTACCAAAAGCACAAAGACACACACCTTGAAAAACTTGTCAATTTTTGTGAGGTTGATTCTTTTCTTGGCATCCAGTTTGTAGATGTTGCTGTTAGTTCCATCCATGAGATAGAGACCAAAGCCCATAACCTACAAGACATGGTCACATCAAACAATCTGAAAAATGTCTTGATTTTTACATTTAACAGTGTACTACTTCGTAACAGTGACTGTAAGATATCAAGATTCACATTTAATGTGGTCAAAAGTTTAATATATATTCTATCCTTAAATAGATTCAGTGACACCATTTTTTTTCATTGTAAATAGTACACCACATAATATTTTGTTGCAAATAATTTAATGAATTTTTTTATTTATTTAGCAAGGACACATTCAATTAATCAAAAGTGACAGTAAAGACTTGATACAAAATATATTTGCTTCAATTAAATGCTTTACATTTAAACTTTCTATTCACCAAGAAATCCTGAACAAAATGTGGCAAGATTCAAACGATCAAATTTTAAACTGTAATAATATTTATTCATATTGTCTTTCTACTGTGTTCGTGAACAAAGAAATGCAGACTTGTTGAGCATAAAAGATTTCTTTCAAAAATATCAAAAATATATACTTACTTTGAGTAGCATGTGTTTCTCACTGGGGGTGAGGTACATCTTGTTTTCATAGTAGTCTACACACAAGTTAACGATGTCTGCCAACAGCTCATCATATCCGTTAATCACTTCAAGCTGCTGCTGTAGGGACTGAAGCGGAGATGGCCATCAATATCAGAAACTTGTACACAGAGCATGTCTAAAGCACTGCTGCATGTATTTGTGTTTATTATGCTGCTGTATCCAGAGACTTCAAGTCAATTTAGTCAATGTCAGTTTTCAGGTGCATGTCTACATAAAACACAAATATGTCTTCACTGCAGTTGCAAAATAAATCGACAAATCTTGTTTGTTTAAATATTTTATAGTCCATGCATTTTCTTAGTATTAAGTGTTAGTTTACAGAAGATGGTGTGATACCTGAGTAATCTTGTTGTGGTTGGCCAGGAACATGGATAAGTTCTGAGATTCTTGAATGGAGGATGGCTCAGACATTTTCCTCAGGAACTGGGCAGCTCTAATGGACAAGAAAGAGAAATGCATAACCAAAAAAACAACAACAACGAATACGTCAAAATCAGTCCAATTTAAACACTATCCCCCAGTTTCGCAGACAAGGCTTAAGCTAGTCCCAGACTAAATTGCATGTTTGAGCTGTCTCAGATGAAAATATCTTGCTCTGACATATCTTAAAACATGTCAGTGTCATTGTTCTGTGTTAAGATGCACACCTGTAATAGTTTCTTATAAGGCATTTCTGTAAAAGTTGCTTAAATATCTTAATTTATCTAATGCCTAGTCCTGGCTTAAGCTAAGCCCTGTTTGTGCAACCGGGCCTATAAGTCAGTATGACAAACAATTACAGGTAATTCAGGCCAACTATAAGTTTTGTTAGATTCTTTTATCGGACAAATACAATTATTGTATGACACTTATAAAAATATGTTGCTTGTGTTAAAAATGTTAACAGTAAATCTGAGATCTAGAAAGAAAAACACAATAAAAAAGACACCCATAGAGAGAGACAGCAAGAGAATGACAAGAAAAGTGTTTGAAGACATGAGGTGAAAAAACTGGATGGGTGGTTGACAAATCTGACGTTTCATGAAGTGTGTTCAGCAGGTGGGCACACTGAAAATAAACTCAAGTCTTGACAACACAGATGTGCAGCATCTATGTTCCACTTATTTTGACACTGTGGCTATTTAAGATAAATGCAAGTATATGCAAGTATGAGATAATGAGTATGCAGCTAATAAACTCAAATTGATCACTAACATTGCACACATGGTCCAGACTTGATCATTTTATCATCACATGCAAAATAAGCTTTGTATGCATGCTGGATAAATACAAATATTAAAATACAGTTTTTTGATGTTTGCATTTGTTTCAAAGTTCTGTAAAATAATAATAATAATAATAAATAAAAATTGTAAAGCACTGCTACAATTTACAGTTGCTGCTTTATTATAGTTTAAAATGTAATTTGTTCCTGTGATGGCAACAAAAAATTCTGAACACCATCAGATGATCAGCAGAAATCACTGCTGATTGTCTTCAATCATTATATGCTTATTGAGTGCTCAAGAAAAAAAATATTCTGATTAGTATTAAATGTTGAAATTTCAGGATTCTTTGATAAACAGTATTACATTTAAATATAATTTTTTTTTAAATATATTTTTTGTAACATTTTAAATATATTTATTGTCACCTTTATCCAATAAATTGCATCCTCGCTGAATAAAAGTATTAATTTGCTTAAAAAAAAATAAAAAAAAAATTTATTCATACCGGCAAATACAAAGCACAAAATATTGTAGATTGAAATGTTGGTAAAATGCCAATGAAGTGTGAAAATATAGTATACTATAGTGATAACACTGACCAGAATAATTTAGATGTAGAATGACTGCCATCTAGAGGATGACTGTATTAATGATGAGGCTAGATTCAAAAGTGAGGCTTTCAGAGAGTCTGTGGTTACCTCTTGTAGGCAGAGTGATCATTTTTGACGCTGCACTTCATGTTCTTAAGTTCGTCCAGCACCGCAAACATGTTGATGAACTTCCCCAGTGTGAGCAGATAGGCCTCAGACACAAAGTCCTTCCTCCGCTCAGCGTGACACAGTCGACGCACTTCCCCACAGAAGCGATCTATTGCTGTCCTCTGAGAACGAAGTAAAATGAGAGAGACGCTTTAGTGTATCTTATCCAATCTTATAATAAATTTGCGTAAAAAGCATTAATCTTTACCTGAAAGTACATGAAGTTCATTAGTTTAGTGACTTCAGGCTCAAGCACCTCCACTGTCTTCTCATAGATCTCCACTCTGTTGGGCTGTTCGTTACATTTCACCTGAGGGACAGAGGGACAGATGGAGAAGGTCAAATCAACATACTTCAATCTGTGTTGTTACTTTTTTGAGTGCCTTTTAGGCGTGACTAATTTACCTGAGGAATAGCTCTTGAACAGCTCCTCCAGGTATACAGCATCACGGCATACTCTTGTCCTTCCTCCAACATCTCATTCTGTAATACAAAGCATGAAATATATTTTACATACAGTGGGGCCCAAAAAATTAAAGCGATAATTCAACAAAAACAGACCCTTTCTGTAACAACAATCTATGCAATATGTAAAATGAGCACAAAAAACGGTATACAAGACCATAATTCAACATTTTCGATTAAATAATTATGTGAATAACAACGAACGAAATAATGATTACAAAAATGCTAAATAAATGGATTTCTGGAATAGTGATTCTCAGGATTTTAAAGCCCAATTTAAACATCAAATGCAGCTTCTACAATAAACCTTTATCTCTCGATGAATGTTTTGCCAAAGAACAGATCAACCCACTTAATCTTAAGATCTTAACAACACTCTGAAGAACTTTTGGCAGCTATTACTCCTCACTAATAAAGCACACAGCAGTTCACATTCAATACAAAAACCATTCAGAGCAGCCCACTCCGCTTGGCCAGGCTCCTCAAATGGGCATGGTGAACACAGACAATAAGAGACTCTAATGGGCTCTCTTAAATCCATTCAAGCCCCGACAGACTCCTTTAGCAGGGCTTCCAGAGACCTGGCTCGGACAGTCAAGGTCAGCTCAACAGAGCCGTGATGGAGTTGAGGTTTAGTGATTCAATGAAGGCTAGCTAGTGAAGGTGGAGTTAAACAGCGATCTTTTCGTGTGGAAATGCTGAGTGTAGCTTACCATGCTGGAGTGGACAGTGGCCTGCTCTATGTAGCGGGCAATGCCTGTCACGAAAGCATTGCGGTCCTCGAAGTTGGTGTTGAAGTTGGGCTAAGGGTGGTAAAAAGAAAAGGCCTGGTTATACACTCCCTGGTTTTAGGTTTACATAAATACACTGCAGATCTAGGTCAGTCGTAACCTGGTAAATGAGCGAGGAGGGTAGAGGCTCGATGCAGGGCTGCTGATCTGGAAGTGGCAGCTCCTCCAGCAGGTCCACGTTGGACAGAGCATCTTCCAGAGTCACCGTAGACGCCATCGCACTAGAAAAAAACAAAACAAAACACATACTTTCCATTTTAAAAGTGATGCATGAATCAAAACACAAATATTTCTTGGGGCAATATTGAATCAAAGATGTTTCATATGTGATATCACAGATGAAAAACATCAACATAAAGTAAATGTTTGGAAACTATAGCAACAGAGTAAAGGCAAGCATGAGGTTTAGCTTATAGCTGACAGGAAAAAATAAAACCTCAGAACAACCAAAAAACTCTCTCTTATCATTGCAACTGGGCAACTTTTTCACACCTTACAGCATTGACTGTCAGAATGAAAGTGCTCTCCTACTTCCTCTCTTCCCCTTATGGGGTAAAACCTCAAGCTGTGTGCTAATCTGGCATGACGAAAAAAAAAACATGTTTTGCCTGTATAGAGGCATTTATACTACGACAGTTTTTAAACTGCAAGGAATCCCCAATTAATATTACATTGAAAATATTGTGATACAGTGATTTGGATTATCGCTTTCCAGGGGCCGGTTAAAAAACATCTTAATTTAAGACTCACTTGCATAAAAATGTATATTAATCTAAAGTAAATACAAAAAACAAAACAGATTACTTTTGGCTAAGTTTATGCAACTGGCCCCAGAACCTGTCAATTAATCAAGCATCATCTGCTTGGCTGTGATTGTGTGTGTCATGTTTAGTAGCAGTTTCACATTCATCATGGAAAGATAAATTGCTCGTTGCTGAAACTAACACTGGCCGCACAAACACAGAAGTGGCCGACAGACAATTGAAGGACATCAAAAGAGGAAATTCAGTGCAGGCCAGAGGAAATGGAGATGGGCTGCTTTGGTCTTGTAGAGATTCCTACAGATAAACATTGCAGATATCCTTAATGACCTGTGGCTATATACTGATGTATATTTAGAAATATTTAGAAAGGAAAAGTGTAAAGGATCACGATAGTGCACTTATACAGTTAAAAGAGAACTTCACTCAGAAAAAAAGCAGAAGGAGATGCATTATCAGGAAGCAAGTGAATAGAAAAGAGCAGGGTCTGCAGTTGATCATGAAAAGTCTCTAGAGAAACAGTGATGTTATCAGCAACACACTGCTGTGGTTGACACCAACAGCTGCTTCTGACTGAGCAGCTGTACATTAAAATGCAAATGAGCGTACACGCTCAATTAAAGCTGAAGAGCATCGTTTGTTTTAATGTTAAAAATCTGTGTGCAACATGCAGAGAAAACGATAAGTATAACCCGCCTGTAGACTGACTTCCTGAAGAATGTAAACAGGGAGGGACTACTTGTTTGGCAGACGGGGGTGGGGCAGAAGGGATAGCGTTTTGGGAACCTGTTTGGATAATATTAGTTTTGCCATTCAGTGTTTCAGTGACTGGTTTAAAATAGGAGATTGAACACTACTTTTGAGACTCAGTGTCTATTGCGTGAACCAAATACAAACACATACACAGGGTTTCTGCAGGTTTTAAGACAGCAAGTCTGTAAGTAATAAATCGAATTGAATTCTTTCTACACGTAAATATCTAGTAGAGAACAATGTGTTTTTCAAGTAAAAAAAAAACAATCTATTTCTTTTCGTTCATTTAAAAAAAGAAAGAGAGCGAGCTAATGTTTTGCTCTGCTCCAAACCAAGACTTTCTGCTCTGATTTCAGACCTTAAAAGTTTTCATTTGTGGACGGGTAAATTAAGACTCTTTAAGGACTTTTAAGACCTGCAAATAAGGAACAATTGACTATTCCTACGCTCATCTGACGACTCATTTACTTGTCAAAAAAAAAACTTGTAACAGAGGCTTATGCTATTGCAGACTAACACAGTTTTTAATTAAGTTACTAGAGAACGAGAGATTAAGAGTGAGTGAATTACCTGAGTTTGTCCATCTCTGAACAGCTTCTCTATTAATAGCAAACAGTGGAAAGTTCACCTTCAAGAGCGAGCAGTTATGACCTCACTTTTGAGAATCAGGTCATGCAGCTTTAAACAGCTCAACTATTTTAAATGATCAAATCATCAGAGCAGCACTGACAGCATGTTTCTGTTATGTGTGTGTATATTTCCGTGTGTGCCTGCATATGTTTGTTTGGGTGAGAGGGAGGAGAAAAGAGAGTACTGCTTTCCATACATACTGAAACTTATTTTTTTAATAAAAACATAATAACAATTAGTCTTTTCATCACACTGTTTACATTAGAACGTTCCTCAACCAATCAGATTCAGGAAGGCAGTCTTCTTTTAATCTAAATGAAACGTTAAAAAACAGCTAATACTTTAAGGTACCATATGCTTGCTTTAGGAGAAAATAATATCCCAGTGTTCTGCACCAGTGACTGCTTTTGTACCTTTATAAATCAGTAATTCTAATTTAGCTGTAATAGAACCTAACAAATCCAAACAGAAATGCACCTAAACAATCTGACCTATAATGAACTGTAATCTACACAAATAAAAGTAATGCAAATCAGAACTGAAATCACACAATTTCTACGCCCTTAGTGTGCAGGAATGTACAGTGATAGCTGATGCGGTAACAGCAGCTGGTTTTATTTCCTAAGGCAAGTCACACCCACTTCTGACTGCTCCATTATTAACCCTTTAACACCTAGAGCATTTTTGGGCCGCCTACCACACCTGCACTTTTCATTGTTTTTTCAGACCTATTCTAGCAGTTAGCATCAAGTGTCACATATCAAATTTTCAATTTCAATTTCAATTAATTTATAGAATTTTAAGAAAACCGCAAGCAACAATTTGGTGTTTTTTTTTTTTTTTACTATGTACTGAAACAGAATCTCGTGTTTGGATTTTTTTTCTCTAGAAAGTCGTATCCGATTGAGTAACACTTCCAAATAACATTTTGTCTAAATATAACATTCCCCAAGCAAGTTTTGCCATAGAGAAATATATTTTCAATCTGATTATGAACAGATGCGAATACGCTAGTTACGTATGTAACTGTGGTTCTGTGAATTCCGAATGACCGCCAGAGGCAGTGCTTAGCACTAGTGGATAATCGCTGCGCCAGCTAGATAGGTCGAGAAGAAATACCAACAAAGTCACGTCATGACGTAGACCGAGATGCGAGG
>JAUMHQ010000105.1:3082642-3094903 GCA_032361165.1 Enteromius paludinosus | reverse complement strand
TCATACATCAATGGGAAGCTTATTTATTCAGCTTTCAGATCATGTATAAATCTCAATTTCAGAAAATTAACACTTACAACTGGTTTTGTTGTCCATTACTTAATACTTATCTAATTTTATTACACATTCAAGTACAAAAGCACATAACAAAAACACATCACATAAAATAATCACACATAGAACATCAAATGTGACCCTGGACAACAAAACCAGCCTCAATTTTCCGAAATTGAGATTTATACATGATCTGATAGCTGAATAAATAAGCTTCCCATTGAGGTATGATTTGGATGGATAGGGCACTATTTGACCGAGAGACAACTATATGCAAATCTGGAATCTGAGGGTACAGAAAAATCTAAATGCTGAGAAATTCACCTTTAAATTTGTCCAAATGAAGATCTTATAAATGCATATTACTAATCAAAAAATTAAGTTTTAATATATTTTCGGTAAGAAATTGACTAAATACATTAATGGAACATGATCTTTACTTACTATCCTAAGGATTTTTGGCAAAAAAGAAAAAACTATAATTTTGACCCATACAATGTATTTTTGGCTATTGCTACAAAAATACCCCAGCGACTTAAGACTGCTTTTGTGCTCCAGGGTCACAAATGACCATATTCAATGACCATCAAAAAACAAACAAAAATAAACAAAAAAACATCAATAGAATGCAGAATTTCCCATTCAAACATGTTTTATGTTGGGAGTAACCACTTGTATTTTATTTATTTATTTAAAATGACTTATCTAACTTTAAGTCTTTATTAGAGGGATATTCACAGTTGAATACATCTCAGACCTTTTGGAGAAAAGTTTTAAACGTATAAATTTAGAAAATCTTTAGTGACGTGATGTTATTTACACATAAAGGGAACAGTTGTAAACTGTCTATTGTTGTTCTCGTACATAATTCTTGCATCTGTGAAGGTTATAACTCTTGACGCTTATTAACTTACTGTGAGAGCTAAATAAGCTCAATTTAAGCATGTGGGTTTTTATCTTTTGTTATGCATCATACATGTTCCTGCAATAGTGGCCTATACTCTAGGCCAACGTGTGACATTGAATCCATAATGAAGTTATAATGAAAGAGGCTGGCTATTGGAAAATCCAAACCTATTTAACTCAAAGGGGTTTTGCTTACAATTATTCACTCGTGAAAATCTGCCAAAGAAATGCTCTTCATCTATCATGCTGTGTTTCCCGGGATCAAATTCTCACAAGACTTTAGTGAGGCTGGAATGGCAGTCTAGTTTGCAGTCAGTGAAGAATAGAGGAGCCCCAGTTAACATCACGGCTTTCCTTTTCATTTTACGGGATCCAAGACTGCGAGGGGGTTGCCGCGGAATCAAAAATGAACCCCTCTCTCTTTATCTGTCTTTCTGTGTATTTGTCTCTCTCGAGCACACACACACACAGAATGCCATGAGAAGCTTGGGTATGGGGCACCTATATTGGATAGGTATTGAGGGATTAGAGATTCTCAGTGGCCCACAGAATAGCACACCCAGCATGGCCACTATGATTATGACACTTAGATACTCCAGAAATACAGAGAGAAAGAAGGGAGAGGGATGTGGGGTCTGCCGAGGAACCAACCACATGTTCTTCAAAGATGAAATGAGCCTGTAAGCTAAAGCAAAGGAGAAGCCATTAAGGGGAATTTTGGAGCACATGCTGAGGGCAGCATTTCGGCCAACTATTTCAAAAACACAGCTTTAGATTCAGAGTGGCAATAATGATTAATAAAGAAGCGGATAATGCTGAATGGAAATAGCTGTTGAAGCACAGCTTGATTTAATCTCCGGGACTACAGCGATGCATTTGGTAAATGGCTTATAGAGTCTGCGAGGACACATCAACTCTGTGGTATACCTCTCAGTGTTTCCCAACCTTTTTTGTTGTTGTTTTTGCATTAGGTACCCTCCCATCCCTGTCAGAAATAGAATTATATATACAAAAATGGTGTACAAAATTTGGGTCCCAGATACCCTGTTTCAACTATTGAGAATATTCATAATTCAGAATCAATGATCTATTATTGACAGTCTTAAGAAGGCTACTTTGGAAATGTAATAGGTATTTAGTAGTGTAACTATTTCAGTTAGTAAAGTAACGTAAGTAGGACTCAACACTGATGACTGTCAGACTTTCAAAATCCTTCATCACTTGAATTAATAAATGAAATAATTTAAAATAATTTTGAAAGCACAGCCACCACAAAATCAGCACCTATTTTTACTTGGAGGTTAAATTCAGATTTAAAATCATAACAAGATATAGTTTAATAGCTATGATACTGTTTTTTTCTAATCAAATCTTTGCATAGCTATGACAGGAAACGCTGGCATCTAAGAGAAAAAAAAAGCATATGCATAAAACCAAATAGAACACAAAACAGTGATCAAATAACATGTTTCCTATTCTGTGTACTAAACTCAACATTGGATTCATATTTTAGAGCAAGCAATGCAATTTGGGAAAGAAACCAATCAAATCTGTACATGTGTCAAAATATTTAATCGTTAACATTTTCATATGCAACTGTAATTTAATTACATATTTTATATAATTTACATTTATTTTGTGATTAAATGACATAATTCCGTTACATGCAACTAGTTCCTCTCTAACACTGCCTGTAAGATTGGTTTGAATCAGTTTAAGAGCTGCAAGGATGAGAAGATAAAGAGTTGAAAATATCCTATGTATGTTTTACGGTCAGAGCAGAGTAATACAGAACATAAATCAATTTCATTACTACCTGCGTGTCCATCTGCAGGCTGGCACGGCGTCAAAATGTACACAGTCACAGGAAGTGACTTACAATGGAATATTTCATCTGAGACAGGGAGAAGGTCAGAGATAAACAGGGTTTTTTTTAGGTAATCATGAGACTAAGAGCAGCCAATGCGACAGGTGTTGATATGTGTAAAGACTCAAGAATGAAATACATTTTTATTTGGTAATGGGCATTTCCTTCTCTCAGCTGTCATGTTTCTCACTAACGCGTTCATTCTCTGCCCCATTTGTATGAATAGCAACAGCATGCATAAATGGGAGGTTTGTTTTTGTTTATAGTTTCATTTGCTTTGTGGTGCCTTTAAGATGATCCATTGAGTTAATTTTACTGGCGAGAGTTAAGTCCAGTGCTGCTTGGTGCTGGTTTTTGAGAATAGGTGTCATTTCAAACCTATTTATGGTGCGTATGGTAATAATAATTATACAGTAGTAGTAGTAGTAGTAGTATTTAAATTGCAGCTGGAACCAGGTTAGGAGGCAGGTGAACATTAGCATCCGTATAAGGGCTTTATCTACAAGGTTACATATATTTTAGAGTGAGTAAGCTGTGTCCTTCTCTGTGTAAAGGTACTGTATTTCTGACACTTTTTATTGTCTTGTTTACATTGTCTTTTAAACGCACTGTGTAGACCACACAGAATAAGGACCCTAAGGGCATGGCAGACTTGACCTCTTGATGGTTTAGTTGCATATTAATTTATGTAAATAGTGCCTCAGAAAATACACATTAGAAAACATGATAAAATCAATATGCACAGTAAGGTCCAGATGTCTTAGAAAACTACTACAAATTGGTTATTTTCGCATTTTTAAAATTCAGAACACTTTTAAAATTGCAAGATTAAAGGCATAACAGTTTGAGTTAAAAGACTAATTTAAATTATTATAATTTAAAAAAAAGTGTTTGATGGGTCCACATTTGCTTCAAGGACATGAACTCCACAAGTTTGAGGAAATCATGATATCCAGCATTATTTGATCCAATGAGCATCTTGTGCAGAAATGTAAGCGAAATCATCTGACTGCTAGTACAAACAAGTTCATGTAGCTTATTTTTTCAAAATCATAAGTCATAGTGTAAGTATGCCAACATTTTCTCAAACTAAAGTACTCAAAGTGAGCCTGTAGTGCAAACCACAGGAACACTGATGTACACATTTAGACCACTAGAGGGTGGTCTTGGTTCTAAAAGTGGATATCTTCTCCAGGCCCAGGAAGTGAGTGTCACCAACTGCTGCTTGGGATATGGAGAGAGGGGGGATGAAGTTTTATTTTGTTATTCTCAGCCTGCAACATTGTCTTTGATAATAAAAATGTCAGCATTTACAACCATTCCACTGAATGACTTCCAGTAGTGACTGATATGTGGACCTGTCTGTATTAAAGCACTGACAAACTGAAGCAAAGACTTCAGTATTCATTGCATCATTGCACACTGAAACAAGCACCGGCGTGCTATAACTGTGTATGCATTCAGTCAGCACCTCTTATGCAACCATTCTCTTTAAATGATTCCAAGACCATTTCCACAACTGGCCTTAAACTCTTTCAAAAACCTTTCAAATTCCAGCTCTTAGTACTGTCATGGTTTCCCTCCACAACAGTCATACAGTATTTGCTGTTTGGATTACTATGCTTGAAGTCTGTAGGACAAACCTGTTAATGTCAAAGGCACACCCAGCCGAGATCTAATGAGATGAGAGCTGCAGGTCCTGGTGCTGCTGTTGACTCAGATGTTCTGGGTAAACAGGACTCCAGGAGTTCCACTAGAATAGGCCACAGACCCAGTGGATTAGGGTAATGCTAACCCGTGAGGAGGCGGAGATCCAGGGTTGTCTTTGACAGAGCATGATGGATTAGAGTGCTGGTTTGGGGGCGGGTGGAGAAGGGACGGTAGATGCAGGGGTTCTCTTAGAAAAGGGCAGGAGCAGGGAGCTTGGCCGGGCCAGGATCAGAGTCTTGTCGACAGGGGATAATCCCATTTGTCACGTCACTCCAGGGCACAGGTCTGGGCCACGCTGTAAGGATCAGGGAAGTGATGTAGGGATGCGCTCCGGGGGCACACGTTCCACCTGAGACTTAAAGGTTGGGAGAGTCCAGTTGTTTTTCCTGTTTGTAAGCTTCACATAGTCCAATAATTTAAGATGCATCAACAAGGACTTTGCAAATCTTCAAAAAGGATAGTTGATCATTGCCAAATCCTAGAAATACCTTGTCTTTCAACAGTCCCAATCCTCATTCACCTTCATAATATTACGTTCTTCAAATCGGAAAACAGAAAGTCATAAATGCACCATAATTAGTGGGTGAACTGTGCCTTTAACACATGCCATCTTGCAGATTCTAACAGTTACTGGAAACTGATGCAACAGTCTCCCAGACTACTGGCCAAACTGCCAACTTCTCAAACAAAACCAAAGAGTCTTCTTAATACAGCCAGCCATTGCGATCAATCAGAGATCACTGCTCAAGGTGAATTCCAATAAAGCGGCAGTCACTCAGACTCCAAAAGGAATCTTGAGGTTTGAGGTGGAATATGAATCAGAGAAGAGGAGGTGACATCGTTAGGCCCTTTGCCCAGCCTGCTCTACTCAATGCTCTCGCGTGTGACATGTGGCACGGAGGTTTCGGATTTGGCGGCGCTGCCGGCCGTCACTTCACCTCCTCCCATTTTTCCACAAGACTCGTGTGTCACGCGTGGGCGCCCCCGTCACATCTCTCACTCCGTCTGGCCTGACACTGGCTACCGAACCTCGTTTTTTGGGAAGCGCCTACATAACACCACTGTCTGCCGCGCCAAGGCGAACAGGCTCTGTGGCCAGACGGAGCCTCTGGCAGGAAATAAAATACATTTAAAGAAACCCATCAACTCTATTCCTGCTTTTTCTATCGGAAAACTCTTGGAATCATTTACTGTCAGATTTGTATATCAGCAGAATCATTACATTTTATGTAATTATACAGGAGTGGGATTTGGAGGGTAGACCAATGCTTAGGAAAATGTAGTGGCGCAAATTACCCGAAGCGTCTTAGCAAAGTCTGCGCGCTAGTCACATATACCACCCATCATGCGGGACATCGCCTTGCTAGCAGCTCTGTAATTGCTTGCTTGTGGGGCAGCTGTAATTTGGACCGGCGTTCAAAAGCTCTGTTGTGTTGACAGACCATTTGCAGTAAAATTTACAGCCACCTTATTTTTCTTCACCTAATCATACATGCTTATGCAACTCGTATCATAAAAAACAACGAGGACTCCGGTGTTGTGCAGGAGTCTGATGCACATATAGATTTTTATGAGCAGGAAATTCAACTCTTAGAAATAAAGTTCGGTTAATTGATGGAAATTCACCAGATATCCAGTGTCCCACACACTTCACTGCGCATATATTTGTCTTGTGCATGTTGTATGTTTTTTTTAACATCTTGTTGTTATAGCACCTCACAAAGATGAAGATAATAGTTGTTTGTTATCCAAAGGTGTGAGATCTTAACAGTTTGGTGGCCTGGGTACCAGTTATATTTACGCATTTGACAATTACACATTGGCCAAACTAACTTCCAGTTGCAAATATTTATCAGTATGCAGGCTTCATGGGAATTAACCCCTTGTCACTGGCTTTACTGGTGCTATGCTCTATGAGTTGAGCTACAGAAAATCTCACATGAAACATCACTATAGTTCACTGGACACCTTCTAAACATAGAGAAGGGCAAAATTACACTGCATTGTGTCCAATTGTGATGTCCTGTGATGGCATGATCATTATTTTAGGTCAGGGGTGTTCAGTCCTTCTCCTGGAGGGCCTCTGTCCAGTAGAGTTAAGCTCCAACCCAAATTAAACACCCCTGAACCAGCTCTTCAAGGTGTTAACAGGCATACTAGAAACTTACATGCAGGTGTGTTGAGACTAAAGTTGAAGCTAAATGGTGCATGAAAGTTGCTCTCCAAGAATGAGATTGGACATCTCTGTTCTAGGTTGCTAGGATAGGTTCTAGCATTAGAACAAGTGCTTTGAAATATATAGATGGAGTTATGGCCAAAGTTGGGTAAAATCAGTTTTTTCTCAGGTTCAGTGTTTGCATAGCTATGGCACTTTGCCTCTAAACATTTCTGAGAGGCAGTTCTTTATTCTTTTCGGTGGCAGCTTACAGTCTATTAATTTCCAGATAAAAGTATACATAGATATTATTCATGTTCTTTTCACCATACTGAATTAGCAAGCTGAAGGGATATAGCCCATCATAACTCAAAGAATGGGTCAGCCGGTTTAGGTGGTGAATGGACATTATCATGAGACTGTGTTGTCAGTTATTTAAGTTTTTAACATTTTACTTCCTAACAATCAGTGTCTTTGGCTGAAAAGGGCTTAGACGCTTATTTGCAAAATCAGATTTAACATCTGTCCTGAAGTTTTTGTTATGCTCAGGGTATTCCTTTTGGGAATTCAACCCCAAAAACAATGATGAGAATTTTTGCATTGAACATTTGTGTATCCCACTCAATATGCAGGTGTGTGTAGGCGTTAGACCCCCAGGATTCGCCCACTCAGCACTGTGGGTTGGGCCCTAGAGAAGCGGGGAGGGGACCCTGAAAGTGTGGGGACAATGACCCCATCCCGTCTCTCTCCGTGGGTGTGGGTGGGAGGCAGTTATGCGTCATTCAGCCCCCACTGAGTGCTCCCAAGCCGCCCCCGCATTCTGGAGATGCCTACCTGCCCAGGATCCCTCCTCTCTCCATCTGTCCAGTTTGGGGAAGCAGATACAAGGGGAGAAAATGATGTGCCTGGATACCAAGCAGAAGATATTTTAAAAACGGCTTTTAAGAATAGCAAGATCACTATCAAAACAACTTTAAACTTTAACAAGAAATGCTTTTTCATTGTTAACTTGCACTCTGGTTGTTAATCCATAATACCAAAGTGAAATTTAGCAACAGCGATTATCAGAAATGACCCAGCACTGCACGCTGCCCAAGATAGCATACACTCCTCTGTAAAGCTGTTAAACTGCTTTACACCTAGAGTGGGAGAGATGGGAGGAGGTAACGGTTCATTTCAACACCCTAAACTGTGTCAGTTGACTCAGAGCTTAGACATGGGAAAGGCCTCAGTCTGATGATATGCAGCCGTGCTCCAGCAAGCTTTGCGGTACCCGTCCCATAATCTCAAGGGTCTAAAAGGAGGGAGATGGCTGCGGTTTTGGGGGAGCTCTCTACAGCTGCCGCACTGCCATTTATTTTGTTAACGCAAACCCAAATAATTCCTGTCAGGATCTGCTCCAGAGTGTCTTGACTCAGCCCTTTTTAAGTTCGCAATGGGAAGTATGAATTGCAAAAGTGGGAGTAACTATTGAAACAGCTGCATTTCTTGTAGGAATGACTACAAAAATCATGAAGGGATTGCTCATTGTTATGTGCATTGTTTCATCGGTTTGCCCCCATAGCATTTCAAGAAATCTTTTTGTCTTTTTCTAACATGCTAGTCCAGATTATTGGTTTGCATTGCAGATGAGACAAGTTTATCATGTAGAAATGATTGTTTTTACATTTAGAACAGAATTTACTATGCATACAGTAGTATACACCTTTTTGTTATTTACTGGATTCCCTTTTTTACCAAACACCACAGTAAGCACTATGCTCGAAACGGAACTGAACAGGATCACCATGCTGCTTTTGTTGGGTATTTCTGTGAATGAATGAATGAATGAATGAATAAAAATTAGTGTATTTGTATGACGACTACAATCAGGAATGCTAATGATTTACCCATATTAGCTGCCTGCAATTTACAGGCGCATATGTAGGCTGTAAAGATATAACCAGTCCAGCCACTGGTTGTTTCATCACAATCTCTTGATCTGTATCATGGGGTAATTGCATGCATAGACAACCATGTAAGTTTTGAGGCCTTTGAGGAGATTATATTGACAGCAGTACCATCATTCTCCTTTTTCAACTTGTTAATTACTCACTGCTTTTGGTGACCTCCCATCCTTGGAGCTACACTCATCTTTTGAGGGTTATAAAGTAGGCAGGTGAGACTTCTTTTGGTTTTTTAACTTTGCTGATGGCAACACTTCAATCAGTCTCGAAAATGTCTCGCATTGTTTCTCAGTGATGCTTGCTTGTTTCTTTCACCTCTAATCCTACTTCTAATCCTACATGGAGAAAAACAAAGTGATTTTAAAATGTCTTTCTCTTGCATTTTTTGGTCTTTTCAAATAAGCACATGTTTGATCGTTAGCATTTTTTTATTAGCATATAAACACACTCAAGGGTATCAGTTTGTCACTAAATTAATTAAACAATGCATAAAATAATAACTTAAATATATGATTCCTTTAAAGAGTTCACCAAAAAATTGAAATTCTGTCATTAATTACTCACCCTCATGTCATTCCAAACCTGTAAGACCTTTGTAAATTTTCGGAACACAAATTGGGATATTTTTTTGTTTAAACCTAAGAGCTTTCTGATCCTGTGTAAATAGCAAAGGAACTACCACATTCAAGGCCCAGAAAGATATAAAGACACTGCTAAAAAAAAGTCCATATGACATCAGTGCTTCAACCATAATGTTTTATAACTATGAGAATAACTTTTGTGTAATATATTGTTCATAAAATGATGTCACATGGACTATTTTAACGATGTTCTTACTACGTTCCTTGGATGTGGTAGTTCCCTTGCTGGCAGAAAGCATCAAAATTTTATTGAATCAAAAATATCTTTCTTTTCTAAAAATTACTGAATGTCTTACAGGTTTGGAACAACATGAGGGTAATTAATGATGTAATTTAAATTTTTCATTTTAAACTATCCTTTTAATAGCATAAAACGAAGTTATCATGATTAAACGATAACCATTATTTAGTCATGATTAATATTAATAATAAAAGTTCTCATTAAAAGATGATTATAATGACTAAAAGTCAAGAAACTTTATGCAATGTTTAATCAATTTTCACAAATATTTAAAATATGAATACTTCTAAATATACTACTATTTTGCATTTATAGTTTAACATTAGTAACATTTTTTACAGTATGACCCCAATTCGCTTTAATGACAGCACCACTCAACCTGAACTCCACCTGTTTAACCAACATGAAAACAGTCCAGTATCTTCTCCCTCCTTTCTTTGCTTATTTTTATTTCTTTTTATGTACTTCTCATCCAACCAGAGTCAAACAGATTAGAATAGAATGAACGTGTTCATCCCCACAAAGATCAGCTACACCAAGCAGAAGCGTCACTCACTCCTTCTGCCGATCTCATCAGAAGAGCATACTCATGGATAGACTTTCCTGGGTAGCAGCACAAAAGGGTACACATGTCACTAACCTCTTGCCACAAAGCAGCGACTAACAGAAGTCTACTGGGAGGGACAGCTGTCCATCACAGCGTGATAAACACTTACACAATGGCAATATCAGTGACATTTCATTCACAGGTATCTACAGATGCAGTAAGATGACAGTTGGTACGCCACATATTTTTAAATAAGCCATAAATGCCTTTTGTTTCATTCTGAGTTACTTGAAGCACATGCATTCAACGCTCACTTGGAAAATTATTGCAATACACATTTTTTTTTTCCTCCTGGAGGGGCAGGCAGGTCAGATGCCCACATTAGTATTTATCCCTCCCACTCTTTGGTTTTGTTTGGAGAGCTGCCCACAGATACCTGTAGAGTCCCTCTACACCTCATGCTGGGGAACTGTATACTCTCATCTCCACCCTAAATGAATATCCAGCCCCTCGGAAAGTCCCCTAATTTCACCCAACCCTGTCTTTTTTGACCCCCCTGTCATTTGGGTTTCGACAGCATGTGGGCTATATCCTGACAGTTTGAGTTAAGCTCAGCTGCTTAGAGGGGGTCTTCTTGGACATTAGGGGACATGTGTCCACACCCAGGCAAGCCTTTACATGTCTAACCTCTCATCTGGAGGTATCTTGCAAAGGAAATGCAGTGCGGAATAATTATAAAGTGTTTATTCACCCCGATTTTCCCGATTCACATTCATATTTCTCTGCATGCATTTGATCATGCCACCAGAAGGGTTCTGCTGGAGTTTGGGGTGGCATTACACATCATGCTGTTTCCCATTTCCACATCCACACATATTACGCTTGGTGCTTGAAAGGAATTTTACAGGATTTTCACTTCTACATGCTTTTGATTAATAAATGTACTCTGACATCGACTATTAAGATGTGTGTGGTGTTAGCTACAAATGTCTTATCAAAAATATAATAATTTAATTTGTATTGGAAACAGTAGTTTTTAAGAGGTTTTAAGCCCCTGGAGGGCTACTGGAACAAGCAATCTGTCACTGGCTGTTTTTTATTTGCCTGCTTGGAAGCATTCTCATAACTTCCATGAGAACATTGGGCTTCTTCATGCCCACTTCTAAAAACACTTTGATAAATGATATGGACAGCTAAATATATTGCAGCTTTGCTGTAAAATGTCTCAACATGACTTTATTAATTTGTGTCACTGGGGGAATACCTTTTCTTTGAAATCGGATCACTATGTTCAAGTCAGTAATTGTTTAAATATATCTAATTCAACAGATTTAATGTGTTGCCTATTCATGACCACATTAAACGTATTACAAGTCAGCACTGTTTTTGCCTTTCTCTTTTTCTTCTCACAAAGCATATAGGCACTTCAGTGTTTGTCTTCAAAATTCTTTGATGATTAGTCAAAATAACTTAATAATTTGCATCTAACTTTGTTCTTCTTGACGAACGACTGAAAGGATGTTTTCATGCTGTACATAGGCTGTCCATTCACAGAGAATGTCCCAAGGACTATTTAGTTACTTATTTCAGTTACTTATATCAGCTTGCCTTTTTTCCTTCAAATAATTAATATCAGTGGGATTTTTACAGTCTGGAGTGGAGTCCACATTCAGTGCTATAATGAAAAATGTGTCTCTAAAGCATAATTTGTTGTAGCTTTTAATGACACAATCAGTACACATTTAAAGACACAAATTCAGTATACAGTACACTGACTAACACAAGCTCATGTTGGGTTTCCAGGTTTTTAAGGATATTCCAGGATATAGATGTCATGGTTTTTATACTGTACAAAAAGTATTTTCCATTCTCTTACCAAAACCTTAACCCTACCCCCAAACCTACCTCCCACAGAAAATTCCTGGCTCTTTTAGATTTTCAAAAAACGTCATTCTGTTATTCATAATCTGTCATAATCCTCATGTTTTCCTCATAGGGACCAATTTTTTTTTTTAATTATCAGTCGAATAAAGAAGTATTCATGTACTATATGTACTGTATATATAAAGTAAATTAGGTAAGATATATTCTAACTATTTATTACGGTGGCCGAGAGAGCTTAAAGGGATAGTTCACCCAAAAATGAAAATTAGATGTTTATTTGCTTACCCCCAGGGCATCCAAGATGTAGGTG
>JAUMHQ010000105.1:3060608-3082542 GCA_032361165.1 Enteromius paludinosus | reverse complement strand
ATGAACTTAAAAATTTTGAGGCAACGAGTTACATCAAATTTTTTGAGTTCTGCTTACTAATTTGGGTTTACAGTGCACGCAAAATGGTTTAAGCTGCAGCGATGCTTCCGTGGGCCACTGGCTAATCCCCTTTTTTGTATAAAACCAGTGGCGGGACCGATACATCGCTGGCCAGTGCGATAGTGCACTAGTGTGACAAGCCATTAAAGTGCCGTACTGTCTGTGTGTTTATTTACATTCTTGTCTTTCAGATCCACCACTGAGCTTTTATTCTTGCCAGCGATCACTCTGTGAAGGTACTCTGATCTGACACCCACAGGCTGCGGTTCTGCCGATGCTCTTTTGCATCAGACATAATGAGACGGGTAGGGGTGGGCATGCTAAGGTTGCATCACGTGAGTCATATATTTTGAACGTCCGTTTTTAAAGAGGGTTACTTATGTTTGTATTCTTTCTTTCTTACAAAAGTTAGTTGCTTGGTAGTCAAGCATGTTCAAAAGGTAATTGATTACTGTAGCAGTATCTTCTAATGCCCCCTGGTGGCTACAAAGACATACTGCAAATCTAAAACTGTATATGGTTCTTATTAAAGCAGGAAAACTAACTTGAAGCAAACTTGTTCAAACATATGAGGTTTTTTTTCTTCACACTTCTGTTTCAATTGTTTTACAGTATATTCTTTGTGCAAAATGTTAATTCCTAGCTGAAGCTGACTCACCTGGCCTTCATTGAAATGTGGCCTTGTTTCAGTGGTAACCTTTCAAAGTAATGGTGGAAACTAAGATCACCTTCATCGCCTGGAGTGGGACTGAATTGCATCTTGATCAAGGCGAAAAGAATGACATTATTGAAATAAGGTTTAGAAAAATATGTCAGACATTTGCATATCCAACTACATTTCATGAAAACTGCTTTACTTTACTATTAATAATTCATACCAACTGCTATACTGCTGATGTAACACACTAGACTGAAAAAAAATACATGCTACTTAATATTCATAACTTTTTTATTTCATATACCCTTTTTATAAATCAGTTAAAAAAATAAATAAAATCAAAATCAAAATAATTAACATTTTCCTTTGAAGCAAAAAATGCTAAAGATATTATATATATATATATATATACTATAATTGTTATTATTTGGCTGCAATAGAAGTGAAATATAATCTTTTGTTTGAAATGACATGAGGGTAAGTTAATGATGCCATAATTTTCTTTTTTGGGTACACTATCCCTTTAACCAGTGGAAATGGAACTTGCTATGGGCCATCCAGAGATCAAAACACATTAAACAGTCTAAAAATATCCATTATTAAAGCAGACAAAATATTTTCAGTTCACTAAAGTGCAGGAGGAGGGAGACCGAGTATCCTGTTCCCATGTGCCTCGACACATTGCAATGTGGCTTCCTTTTCCCCCTGAAAGCCTGAACCCTCTACAAACGGTGTCAGAGTAATCAGCAGTGACTTGAAATATGTGGCGTCATTGAGATGTGGATTCTGTGACTAATGTTTTTATAATCCTCTTTTGAGCAGTGGCCTGTCTCAAGAAGGCATTGGAGGTATTCAGTTTGTGTTCCCTTTTAGGTCAAAATCTGCCTTTATTAGCATAATTTAGGTCAGCTTTCTATGTATGAGGCCTAGGAGAATATTAATAATAGTCAAGTTGTATTACCATCTCTGTGTAACTCAAAAGACTGCATGATGCACTGAAAGCAAGGCCAATTTGATTCAGATGGCAGGATTGTTCCTACATCACCGCCAGTATTTCTCCACTTGTGGCCATAACCAATCAGTGCCTACATGTTCATTTAGTGGCATGGCACATCTGTGTATTTTTAGAGGTCTCCTGCATCCTATTAGAAATGTAGACTTTACTGAGTTTCAAATGCAATCACCTATATAAACACACCACAATCACTATATGGACATTCCTTTTGGCTCTACACTGTACGTCTTGTGTCTTGCATATCAATGCAGTCTGCAGTAAAAATGTAGATGTGCTGTACAATAAAGACCCTTCTTGCGTTCATTTATAGACATTTGGTGGAATCTACATGCTTGCATGAACTTTCTTTCAAACCAAACTTTTAAAACTGAAGCCCCCTTCTATAAACGTTTCAGTGTTACAGTCCATTTTGCAGTCTCAACCCCCCCCCCCCCAAAAAAAAAAATCCCTGTAAATCTAAACCTTTTGTAGTGGCAGCAGCAAACTCCTGTAGTTCCCAGAATTCTCTTTGACAGCACGTCGCGCTATACGAGACAGCCGGGCAGACATATAGAAATCTAACAAGACTTCCTCCTCTGCGCCGCTTGTCTGGTTAAAAGGTGAAGAAAGACATGTAACCATGGTGAGATGATAGTAAAGCTCCATAAAATGATGGGGGGAAACTGGAAAAAGGCTTTAGTTTCTTGGCCAGTAATAGATGTAAAGAATATTTGAGTGCTACAATAGGGTCGGACACAGATCAGTCCTCAGCAGAAAGCTGAACAGGTGGTCACTGAAAACACAGACAGAGAATGTGAAATCATTCTGTGGTGTAGATTTCACTGATAGGGCCCAAGGGGTTATTTGCTGCCTTGTTCCTTAGGAAGCCCAAAATATTTCAAGTCCTTATATCCTGGGAAAAACTGACAGATATTTCCTCACAACAACTGCAGGCCTCCACTGGGAGGAATATTTCACACAATTCAATTTATTTTTTTTAGAGCACAAAATATGACGTTTTGCAGAATATCTGGTCACTCACTGAAATTGAATTTTAAAAAATCCCATAAAAGCAGTATAAAAGTGCTCCATTTTTTTTGTTTTACTGAAAATCTTTGCTTGGTTTGAATCATTCGTACGGACTCTATAATCTGGTTGCAATAGGTATCAACTTACTGGAGGGAAATTTATTTTTGGTGTATATTTGCTACACAGAGCTATCATGTGCTTTCAGAAGAGGTGCAATGATTTATACAAATTATATGGCAAGCCCAGATTGCCATATAAATACACTATTTATAATAATGGGTGGATGGAAATATGGATGGAAAGGCAGACATATATATATATATATATATAAAGGAAATTTAAATAAAGCAAAACACACACACACACACACACACATACTACTTTGTGAATTACTTTATAATAATCACAAATTCTAGCATCCCAACTTGCACAGTCAAGGCATTAAAGTCCTGATGCAACATGGGTTGTTGGCTGATTCTGTGTTTCATACCTTTATTGTACAGAAAGGAGAGATTTGTGGGGGAGGGTGAAGAGACAGTAAGCCCGCATCCAATCTTTTTTTTTAAACTTCCTGTGTGAGAGAGAAACGGCACACTACAAGTGATGAAAGGAGCTCATTCTCCCAGTGCGAGATCCACACAGATTCTTCAGGCTCACTTAAGCAGAACCATACACACACATCCCGTTGTCCATCTGACATGATCAGATTCACAAAACCTCCAGTTTATCTCACACCTGAAGCATCTGTTCCGAACATCTCGCATCTTATCCGAAGGTAGTCTGTCATTATGAATGAATTTACACACAAATGAGGTCTGTAGGTGAACATGCCCTCATTCACACACCAGAAACCACAGTCAGCCCACAGTTTGCTTAAAATATACCTGGTCCTGTATATTTTTATAAAATTTGTAGTAGAGCTGTGGAATCTGTAAAATAATACTTTTATGATGCTTTTATAGAAATTTTTAAATTCAATTTTAATGGAAAAGGGTCACCAGATCTTCTGCAAACTTCATATTTTGTGCTCGAGGAGAGAAACAACATATGGGAGAGTACATTTTGACAGAATTTGAATTATGTGAACTCTTTCTTTCAATGGAGGCCTGTAGAAATGAATTCCATTCTGTCACAAGGGCAAATAAAAAAAAGGTAAATTATATTTATCTGAATGTGTAACAATGCAAACATGTTGACCATAAGGAGTAAGCTTAGTGTGATCAGTAAATTATTTTCCATCTACAGTATCTGACTATATAGCAATATATGGTATTTTTTTTATTTATTTCACATTTATAAATAAATAGGTTAGGATTGGGTGCGATCTTCTTGCTCAGCATTTAACAAACACAAAGAGTCTTTTTCAAATTCCCCAGAGGCACATGATCATAAACAATCATGTGTGAACGTGTTGTTGATAGCGGCTCTTGAGAGGATCTCAATGACTCTGAAATTCTCCCTAGACCACTACCAGAGGGACCTCCACAGAAAGGAAGAGCCCTTATTAGGCTTTTCAGAGCACTGAGAGAATAATGCCTATTTAACCTCAACATCTAAACCTTTCACCCGCTCAGACAAGATCAGGGAGAGACAAAAGAAGCAGCAAAATTAGAAAAGGCTCCGCATCAGGTACTAATGGAGCTTGAAGAGCAGAAGAAATCCCTGTGGTGTAGAGCATCATGTTTCCCCCAGCCGCTTCTCTGAAAAAGTGTTTTATCTGTCATCTAAGCATCCCATTGCTCTGCTTCAGCTGTACACGGATAGAGCGATGGCAGGCAAGGACGCGTAGCGCCGTTAGAGTCAGGGCTGTCAGAGGGGACCACCTGCATAGCCCTCTTTTTCCTGTGGGATTACTGAGGGTGCGGGCCAGGGTCTGGAGGGGTTGTTGGTGGAGGTCCCAGGGTGGAGAGTGAGCGGCGTGGAAAGTGGAGCTGGCGTGAGGTGCCAGGAGGGTTCTGCCACATACTGCATGCTCCCCGTGCTACCCCATCACAGTCACATTGGTTTCGTGCTGTGCAGCTGCCAACCCGTCTTTCATGGGCCGGCCGCCTGGGCTGTCTCTCTGAGGTGGGTGCTCTTTCACATTCAAAGCAGTCTCACTGAGTAACCACACATTCCCATACAAAAACTCAAAGAGCCCCCACGCACCCCTCCTGCCCCACGCCAAGCTAGGCATAGCTTTCCCACCAGCGGCAGACAAGTGTGTTTACCCCATACCATAATGCGGCAGAGATGGGCGAAGTCCTTCCACGTACTCTCCTTCGGCGAGGGCACATTCCATGCTTTGTGTTCCGAACCATGAGAGTTGAGGGCCCTTGAGTTTTTTAAACACTAGGCACTGAAGTGACAAGTGGTCTGATAACTGCTTTGACTGGATTATTAACACATCCTTGAAACAAATAAAGTAGAGTTAAATATTATTTAAATATAAACAAAATATACATTTGAATACTATTAAAAATAACCATATAAAATGTTATATTACTTTAGTACAATAAAATCTATTTTAAAGTTACATAATTTTTAAAATATATTTGATTGGTGACCTTGTTTTAGGGTAATTATGTTTATTATTTTAAATCTGCTACTTTCATGTTTAACACTGTCTACCTGATTTGAGCGCTATATAAATAAAGTGTGTTGTTTTGGATTAGTTGCTTGTAATATATGCTTTTATTTTTTGCAGATTATAGAAATGTAATGAGAGCTGAGCAAATCAGTCTTTCTGTGTTGACATTGTTGCATTAAACATCAATATATATTTATTCCAAACATAAACACAGCCAACCCTAAGAATTTGAGCACAAGGTTAGTCATTATTTGAACACAAAAGCTACAGCAAATGGGGGTTAAATGTCTTGTTTAAGTACATATGCTAATGTCAGAGACTTCTTCTTCTCTTTCATGACCTCAGAAACTGCACTTCAGCGTCTTCCATATTTTTAAAACACAGCCATAAGTGCCAAATATGGCACCTTAAATAAATACATGTTAGCAAGCAACTGGTTATAAAGCAACCAAGAAAGGAAACGCAGTCTTTAAGTCAGACAGCTGCAAGGCTCTTGATGATCGTGGTCCATTCATTCATCATTCCTGTGCCTGCCCCCTTGTCTCATTCTAAAATTAATAGTTTGTTTGGGTTAATTATCGTAGGTCTTGCCATTTCTTAACTGCTGAACTATGTGTGACTCATTGGCTTTGAAGTCAATGTATAATGATTCCCTCTGGACTTTGCTTTTCATTCCCACAAACTCTGTAAACTAATAATTGTTGGCTCACTTTTGTTTTGTTGCTGATTCAGCTAATTAGGGATTAACTCCAAGAGCCTTGTCCTGGGTCTTGGCAGTGCCACCTTTTGATGGAGCAGTTCTCCATGTGCTCTGTGAACAGTCCTTTCAAATAGACCTCCATCCATTTCCCTCGGCCTTTTCAAGGTGGCAGATTTGCAGGCCTCAGCATCCCTGGACTGTGATTGAAAATCACATTTGAAAAGAAGAACACATCTGAGCACCCCCATTTTCTTAGGATCGAGCTAGATGTGTGAGGTGGGGGTGCTCTTAGCCTTGTTTTTTTAGAGGACTTGCCTTATGGCAGGTTGGAGAGGATTCAGGCTTTAGATCCAGTATGTGCTAGTCCACCTCTGAACAGCAGGCCGGCTCGCAGTCACTCTGACATTCTAATCATAACCCTGACGGCATGCCTGCTCAGAGGAGAACTCCATGAGCTCCTGCCATGCCAGCTCTCTTTGTGTGACAGGAGAGAGATGAAAATGGGATTAAAATGGTGGATAATGGAGGGAAAAAAATCTGTTTCACTCTGCAAGCTACTCAGAACTACGGCTGCACTGGTGTGTCACAGAAAGTGTGTGAGGGTATAAGAGGTGAAAAAAAAAAAATTGGAATTGCATGTGTCCTGTCAAGTTTATGTTACATTTATTCATTTGAATCTTGCAATGAATATTGTGGTATACTTGACTCGTTTGGAAAAGTTTGGAAAGGCCCAAGGCATAATGGGATTTTGGACAATATATTAAGTTAATTAGCAAAAACTCTGATTTTGAAAAAAAAATTAAATTCAAGTATTTTCATTGTGTATTACAATACATCTCAATCAAACTTCAGTTGTGTATATATATATATATATATATATATTTTTTTTTTTTTTTATAAATATAAACTGAAAACTTAAAATATACACATGGATGACTGTTTATATATATATATATATATATATATGTGTGTATATATGGATACACACACATAGATGTGCAAAAACATTTATGCTGATATTGCAGAATTCTACACTTCTATAGCCAAAAAGGGGAGCTAAAACATGCAAACATACCAATGACAAGAGTATAGTGGAATTCCAGACCACTTGACAGCTCTCACCCTCTTGATTGTTTGCTCCGGCCGTGGTAATCTAATAAATGTTTAGGACTATAATCAATTTGCAATGCTTGATGGGCATCTCCATGATTCAGCTTGTAAAAAAAAAAAGAGAGAGAGCGAGAAAGAAAGGGAATACTCTGAGAAGCCCGAGAAAAATAGTCTCACGAATAATGACTCCTGGAGTATAAATCTTATTCATGACACACAAAGTGGCCATTGGGCGAATAGAAGCGAGAGCCGCAGTGCTCTCATTATCTGCTACTCTTTCTTCTGAAGAGTTCTGGGATTGGATTCCTTTGTGTGAAACAGCAGGTATCAGAAGAGTGTCAGGTCAACTTGAGGGCCCCCACTTGCCACCTCTCTTCATGCACTCATTCTTAGAGAAACCGACCTGTACGCTGTTGCTGTAAGAGAGCAAAACACTGAGAGGTCATTCAGAATTGAGCATTTTGCTTATTAGTACTGTAGCTTTATTATTACTTTTCAGTACTTTTTTTTTTTTTACGTTAGTTCAATCATTTATTTTTGCTTCTGATTGAAACAGCAAAATTTGTGATGCGGCATTGAGGGTCCAGTCCAAAAATCTCAAATGGCAGGCTTGATCTTGATGTTACTGTACTGCCGTCATTGATAAAAGCCGCACCATAGCTGTCTTCGGTGTCAAGAACCCGCTCATTACAGAATCACAGACAGCCTTTTTATTCAGATTATAGTTGCACACTCCCTTTGATTTGCCTTGTCTCCGCGTTCGCCCCTTCATAGTTGAGAAGAGCGTCAGCCCTGTGGGAGGCTAGCTGCTCTCTCAGAATGTAGAATGGAGCTCCCCACTTAGCGCTGCAGCTAATCGAATAACAGCCCCAGCATGGTGCCCAGCGTGAGTGCTCTCCCAGCGGGATGGTGAGGGCAGCTCGACTGGGGTCTGCAGGTACTTTTCATCCCGCCTGGCAGGCGAGCTCTAGAATCCTGCTGCTGGAAATTAGTCGTCGACTGGCCTCTCTTTCTGCTGGTGTCAGACGTGGGCCCCTGATGAGAGATTTGTTGATATGATAACTCGATTAGGCCTCGGGCTTGAGGGCAAGGTGGCAGAGAGCCAGTACGGGGAGACTTATACTCGTCTGGAGACCAGCGTCTCTACTTAGCAATACCTGCAACCTCAGTGCCGTCTGGATGACAGGATCAGCAGGTAATCAGTGGATAACTAAGGTAACGGAGGGGACATCTAACATTAGCAATGCTAAATAGAAACATTATTAGAGGATTTTGAATTTAAAGATGCTTACAAGTTAACTGTAAGCATTTGTGGCATTATGTTAATGACTCATTAAAATACTCACCATTTCAACAGTACAGCCACAAGATGCAAACAATATGTGTTTGCAGGTTTTTAATGCATAAAAAGTACATTAAGGTTTTCTGTGTAAATTCTAATCCAAATTTCACCTTTGTTGTCTTGACAGTGCAATACTATGAGCATTACAACTACTATTAAAAAAAGATACACGACTTTTATGTTTTTCAATCCTCCAAAAAATGGTCCCATTTAATACAATTCTAAGCACCTAAATGTAATCTGAACACAAATTGAGGTAAGATTATACATCTACAAATTTAGGGTCAAATGAGTTTAACTTGTTATCGAACATGGAACATTCCTTTAAAAATATAATTAGTATGTCTTTGTATCCAATAAAGTACATTTGGCATGCAAAGAGAGTCAATATTGTCCTTTTTCACAGCCACCATGGTATTATTTTTCTCCTGGACTCTCAACAGCCATTAATGTTTCTTGACCCTTAGGGAGTCCAGCTAGAATTTCTCCCATGCGAGGGAAGAGGGAACTTATTGGTACACAATACGTTTATTCTGTCCTCTCAAATTATTTGTGGCATGGCGTTTAGGGGCCATTCAGTCAATTAACTTCACATCTCTGCTTTACCAAACAACAGTGTCCAGCAATATGGGCAGGCTAAAGACCAAACAGAAGCCTCCCCTTCCCAGTTCAGCTATTGAAGACCTTCAGAAAAGACACCAAACAAAGGCCAGCCCCTCTCTGTCTCGATGACTCCTCTCTTTGTTGCTTCTTCGGCCTTCATAAAGGAAAAGGGACGCTCTTGTTTGCCCAGGAGGTGGTTTAATGGCCCTGGGTGCAACAATGGGGCCACATTCAACCTCGCTAGAGAGACTCATTGTATGGGTCTGCTACCAAAGAGCCAGGTCCAGGGACATTCCCACTGGGCCTAGTGAATGGCAGGGAGGAATAGGGGGTAGGCTCAGGGGTAGAAAGGCGCCATTGAGGTGATAGGCAGGTTCCATCTGCCCCCAGTGCCTCCTTACCTAGTCTTTCGAGAGGCAGGGGCCTCTCCCGCCACAATGGGCAAATTTAGTGTGTCGGGATGGCTTAAAATGCTCACTTTAGAAGGAGCCATTGAGGGAAATATCAACACTGTGGACGGGGGTATTGGTTTATTCATCCATTCCAGCCCCTTTCCATTGACTGAGTTCCTTTTCCTTTCAGCTTCTTTCTCCTTTTCCCCATTCAGAGAGCTTCTCTCATCCCCAAAACTTCAGACCACGCTATTTTTCCCATACCTTGCAAAGGGGCGGATGACAAGAATTAAGTTAGTTCTGCCACAGCCCATCGTTTTTGTGCCTTATTGGTTGTGGCAGGTATCAGAGACAGTGATGAAATGGACTACTAATAAAAAAAATCAAAAGGGTACATAGGTGAAATATGGATTTTAACTTTTAGGCCTTGTCTATGCACAATGAGTTTTATGTTTACTACACACATATGCAAATATTAACCATTTAAATGGAAGAAACAACATCAGTATTTATTCATCCTATGTTTTTTGCACCCCCAATTGGCTTTCATTGCATGTACAAAAACAGTTGAAACATTCTCTAATATAATTTGTGTTCCACACAAGAAAGCCTCAAAGATAAGAAAATGGGCATTTCCTGGCTCTTTTTTTGCAGGTGAGAGAGTAATTATGTAGCCACCCAAGCCATACCAAGAGTCCTGGACAATATTTCTAAACCCTCTTCTATAAAAACAGCATTTATGCACCAGTTTGGATTGAGCTTTTGCAAAGATTTCAGACCATTCCAGAACTTGCTAAGACTCCAGATAATGCCAACCTTGGATTGACGTATAAAAATCTCAAATATCGCCTTGTAATCACAACAAGTACAAGCTGGACAAATGCCATTTGGACCATTTTATTGGAATCTCTAGCTGATGACATAATACTTCCTAATTGTAACACTGAAACAAGTGTTCTCTGTTGCTTTAAAGCATTAAGTACCGTCAGAAATGCTTTACAGAAATGCTTGAATTTTGGATCTTTAATCTAAGGAAATGAAAGTAATAGACTTAATCTCTGTTCATTTTATTCCAAACTGAGAGTGGCCATCTGAATGGCCTAATGCTTACTGTGTCTACAAACTCAATCTATGGAAGTTATCTCAACCCAGACTTTAGGAGATGGGCACCAAGCTTATCACCAGTATCACCCCTGTGAAATGTCAGCTTCAGGGCCAGACCCGGGGGTAAAGAGACCCCCAGCAGATGGTCAGCTCTCAGAACCCCTAGTGGGGTGCCTTCGAGTCCCTGCTGTGCAGAAATGAGGTAATCAAGTTATCTGTAGAAAAAATAACTATAGATGAGAACATTTATCAAATGAGATAATGCGAAGCTGTGAATACAGACACTTAGTTTTACACTTAGTCTCCTGTTCATAAAAAGAGATTGCTTCATTGTGTTTTACAATGAGCTGTTCCCACTCTGGGAATATGAATGAATCTACTAAATGGGATTACACAAAATTGGCATTAAGGACCAAACAAAACCCTCACTTAAGAACAAATGTACTGTATATATGTGTGCAGCATAATTAATAAATTCATAAAACAAAAACAAAAAAAGCCAAAATAAATATGTAAAACAAGTCTAACCTTTTAAACTTCAGAATAAAAAAAGCTTCTTTGTAAATGAAAATGAAATACTATAGACAAACCATAATTTCACAATTTAAATAGCTTAATATCAAACAAAACATCAAAGATTACTATTACCATATTTGTATAACAAAACAAAAAATTATATTTAACCTCAAAACCATTCAAATGCAAGTCTTACAAATTTTGACTTTCAAAGGAAAAGCCAATCTCAATACAAGCATAACTATTCAACAAATGTGTGCAGAAAAAAATTTAGTGGTCAAGCGCATCTTATCCTAGTGACCCTATAAAATTTAACAACACTTAACCATGGCACTTCTGCTTTTATACAAGCACGAAAAACAATATTCAGTTTTGGGTAAAGTGCAACAGCAATGATAGAGAGCGTACACACTAAAGTTCACAATAATGCCCTCTTTCAAACTTCACAGAGATCACTAGAGATTATATAATCACAAATATTATTTTTAAACTCCAAAACTGCAGCATGAGCAAAAGACCAGCATCACCAATAAAGCAACCTAAAACCTGGACATGGATTTCTCTAGAGGTTTTTCTCTGCCTTCAGTAAAGTAAAAAGGAGCAGTGTTTCAACTGCTTGTAGCCAGAAGGTATGAAACAAGTGCCAGACTTCTAAATCATGAAAGCTCTTGGCACTGGGGAGGCTTAAGCTGAGAGCTCTGAGCAAAAAGCTGCCCACTTTTTTTTCCCAGGCACTTTCTCAGAGCGGGGTGAGTTTAGGGGTGCAGCACCTCGTAGTGGTGGTTCCCGGTGGGCCTGTGGAGGAAATCTGCATCGGGATGAGTTTGGTTTTGATGTGCCTGAGCTGGAGCAGCTTGTATGTGATCTGAAGTAAGACTGAGGTTCCACTGGGTTCTGCCGTAACCTCGACGCAGTGTGACCCACACTTCAGAAAGGGCCACGCGGGGGAGAAAACACTCACAAGTCGTTGTTTTGATCTTTTTATATCGACAACTTGCAGCTCTGTGTTAGCTATGTACATCTTTTATAGGGTTTGCTTGAGATTCATGTTCGGAGGGTCTCATGAGAAAAGAAAACATGCGTACTGGAAAAGAAGATCAGTAGATCATGTTCTCTGCAATAACCTTATTATTTTTTTTTTTATCCAAAACAAATCTTTCAATTTTAGCTTTATTTACATGTTATTTGTAATGATAATATAAGACAAAATCCAAAAGCATGAGCTAAATTTATTCTGCTCAGTAAGTAAAGAGATGAAAATCCCTTCATCATTAACTCACCCATTGCAAATTCCTTGAACCATATATAATATATTTCGAAAAAATGTCTATTTTTTTGTGCATGCATTAAAAGTCAGTGGGGTCCAAAAATAACATTGACTTTCATTGCATGGGCAAAAAATCCAGAGGGTGGCTAAATAAAGAGAGCTTCAAGTTCTAGGTGAACTATCCTTTTAAGAATCATTTTACAAAATGCCTCCTATCTACAGTAAGTAAAAGTAAGCGAGGAATACTACCGTTTACAATGATCACCAAACGTTTTCTTTACAAATGTTTGTGTTGGAATCATTGCAAGGTTTGTGTGAGATCAGTAGAGCTGCATAGGATAAATTGTAACTCCCTTTAACTGTCATATTCTACTGTTGCAAGGTTATGAATGGCAAAACAGAAATATGATGCAATGTCACAGCAACATCAAAAAGGTTCCTATCATAAAGTACTGCTTTAAGCCTCAATCTCAAAGTAATCCTCTTCTGTATTCACACCAGTTTTATCAGCACAAACAAGAGAGGGTGAAGAAACAGGAAACAAGCCGGTCTGAACCAAAACAATAAAATTGGGGGTTCCTGCAAAGTTAAAATGATATAAAAATAAATAAATATATAAATACATTTTGTAGTAAATTACTTACCTTTATGTCATTTCCAAAAGCGAATTAATAAATTTTTCTGTGGGAACGAAAAAGAGTTATTTCGAGGAATGATTCAACTGTCTGTATTTCTGTCTACATAACTGAAGTCAATTAGACCATTCTGATCTTTTTTTTAAATAAAAATAGTAAATATTAATATAAATATTATAGAAAAAGTAAATAAAAGGTAAATATATATAAAAATAAATATTTACAAAATAAGTGTAATAGTATGTAATAATGTAATAAGTTACTATGTAAATACATACATAAGTAGGTTTGGAACAATGATGACAGAATTTAGATTTTTGTGTGAAGAAAAGGAAGGAAAGGAAGAATAAAAAAAAATATATATATATATATCTTCAGACTGCGCTACCTAACGGTTAGGAAGTGAAAAAACAAAACACAGTGGAGTGCAGCCAGCTTCAAAAGTGAATGAATGTCAGATGGTGAGTGCTGGCTGAGGGCCCGGGCCGAAACACAGGCGCAAGGAGAGGCAGGGTTGCAGCATGTAACCTCAGCCCTGTTTATGTTCCACATTCTGAAGGTGGGGAGGCCTTAAATTGGAGCCATGCTGCAGGGGATTAGGCCTATGAACTCTGAGATGCGTGCGCAGGGAGAGGGTGACAGGGGAGGCGGGCAGACATGTGTCCACAGGGCTGGGAAAAGTGCTACCCACACACACACTCACGGTATCTTTCCACCCTTCTCTCATTCTCTCTCCTTCCTTCTCTCTCTCTGGCAGAGAGGCCACAACCGAAGCCCTCCATGTGTGGCGGATGTTTTCCACGAGCAAGGCGGCCAGCTTGGCTGCAGCTGTCCAAACCGGAGGGCCTTGGGAAGGGGAGGAGCTGAGTTTGGAGGGGGCGGGGGGACGGTGCACTTGGCAAAGGTCAGACACCCCGAGACAGCTTTGAGTGTGGGAACTGTCCGAGAAGGCATGTGCAAAATGCTCTGCGCTATGGTATCGTTTTTCTCCAAGGCTGCCTGAAGGGAGAAGCTCTGTAATATATGTACGTCTGCTTGTTTGTATGTGTGAGAATGCAGATGGTGGGCTGCTGTTGAGACACAGAACATAACTGAGAGTAGAAGTAACAGTGTACATGGTTAAACTCAAACACAGCTGCACATTAACTCCACCGGCATCAGCGTACATTTTTTGAGGAATACATGTTGTTAGACTGAAACTAGCTACATTATTTACTTAACTACACTTTTCTGTAGCAAGACAGTGTTTTAGCTGGTCAGTTGTGGAACTGTTTTTGTGGAAACCTTGATATAATCACCACGTTTCTTTGAAAAATAAAATGTAAAAAAAAGCTTTTATTTGATATGTAGGTGTGTGTGTGTGTGTGTGTGTGTTTATATAGATTTATATAAGCTGTTTCTAAGTACTATCCATAAACATCTCAGTTTGTCGTCATTGCAGTATGTAGACAAGTCACACAAACTTGTGAAAAAAAAAAAGGTACAAAAGTTGTCACTGAGGTACACTTTTGTAACTTTTAGGGACTAATATGTACACATTAGGTACCAATATAGACCCTTTAGGCACAAAGAGGTCCCTTTTGAAAACATAAACTGCCCCAGTGACAGCTTTTGTACCTTTTTTCTTCTTCTGAGGGTGCAGGCATATTATTTAGCCAAAATTCTCACCTAATGATCTAAGCCCTAAAAGGAATGGCTTAAGACTTAAGCAGGTGTATCTGACAATAAAAAGAGCCGCCTGAACATGCATTCTGCACTTTAATACACACACAAATAATAGATGAGTAACAGGTGTGTGTGCGTATCAGCGCTACCAATGTTGAGGCACTTCTTTCTCACCCACCTTTGTGCGCGTTCTGCGCCCTACCATTCATTCAGCTGCACCTTTGAAGGCAGATAATCCCACTTATTTGCTTTCCCATGCCCAAGTCAAGTCCTCCTCTGAATCAGCTCTGGAGAATACAGCATACATCCACACGTCCCACAACACAGACTCCCTTTATTTACCCAAATAGGATGTGGCTCAACAGGCTTTAAAATGTTAGTGAATGGTTTGTAAATATGATCTTACCGCAACTCTTTTATCGTCAAGGCTACTGTCTTAGTGTTGCTTTGAGATGCCTTTATGTCTCCTGACATGTATTCATTGGGTGAGCATTGAAAGGCCTCAATAAACGGTCCCCACAGGACCCTATGCTCATAATAGGGGCCAATTCATTACAGTAAATAACAGTTGCCGTCATTATATTGTTTTCCATGAAACTGATGATTTGGAGCTCTTAAACTGGTAATTGTTTAAAAAACCAGTGGTGGCTCTTTTGCTCCCATTCGCGGGCAGGAAACCGAACACGGGTAGTGGGAATTTGGGAGCGTGCCCCAGGGAAGGTCCGACTTGGCGAGACAGGAGATCCAGTCCTGCTAGCAGCTGTGAGGGGTATTAAGCTCTAATGAGTTCAAGAGTAACACAGATAAGCAGAGTTATGGGGAAGCCCCCTTTGATTTACCATCTTGACATCTGTATTAATACAGTGAGTTTACATTAATCACACCAGTTTATGTGGATGGCCGAACTACTGAAATAACTGGCATTACTGCAAATAAATACTAGCAAGCAGCACACATCCTCTCAGTTTAGGCTTTTCCTCTGACAGCTGTTAAGCCCATCTTCGACCTTGTGTCACACAGCGAACATGAGAAGCTGAGGTAATGCTCTCTAATGTCCGGATTGTAGTCGTCCAGGGTTGATCTGTTCCCACAGTCGCTTAACACAAAGCCCTTTACTTAGTCCTCCTTCTCCAGGCCGGTGATTATATCCTAAGTAATTGCAGGCCTTAGACTTTTCCAGACAAATCATAGTGCATATTTTAAATCTCATTAGCTCTGAAGGCCTTCTAGAAGGAGACCACAGCCGTATAAAAAGTCCAACAAATACTATGTTATCATGACATGGACTTCTATTAGCATCTATTGTTTTTACAATGAACTAATGATATGTTCTAGCTGCTACTTTTATTCCTGAACTTATACGATCCTTTATATTTTTAGATTTTGATTAATTTTTGCATGTTAATTAAGCCATTTGCAGTGGATGGCTTAGCAAAACACAATAAAAGTTCACTACAACTTGATTTCACAATTAAGATTCTATTTCTACTCTATACAATGGCAAATTTATCTCACAGTAAACCTATGTTGTTTAAACTTTATCACACGATTACCAGTTTTTTATTTTTATTGATTATGCTAAATGTATGCATAGTCACACACTCACTCAATCTTCCGCTGCATTGTTCATGTAGCAATGACTTTCCAATATTCTAACACACTTTTGCCAGCTATCTGTGAAGCAGGCCAAAATTTAGACGTGACCTGTTTGCAAGTCAAATGGCAAGGAGAAATTGATTGCTGAGCGCTGTTAACTTTTGTGACGTTTCATAAGATGTTTCAGCATTATCAATTAAACCAACCTGGTATGTGAAACCAGAGCTGCACAGTCTAAATGTATTAGGCCTACATTCAGATTAGGGTGTTATGAAAACAGATTTCTAATACTGGTAATTGTTTTAAGAGCAGTAGTGACCCATTAAGTGGTGCATGAATAATTGAAAATGCCCTTTTATGTGAATACAAAACAACAATGTGTGATGTCAGATGACCATAAAAAGCTTGATTATGTGTTTGCATATCCCATGCTATGATCTCAAAATGCTTTCCTCAGTCCAATGGTCCTTTTCTTAGAGGGGCTACAGATTAACAGGGTACATTCCTGTGCAGGGAAATCTCTTTAGATTCACTTCCAGATCAGAGCAGCTATCTGCACGCGCTGCATGCTCTAACCAGGGCCTCTGTCCTCTCAGGAATTTGGAACTTTTTCCCATTAATTTGGCCAATTATAGAGCAGGTCCCTGTGTTTATCAGAGAGACTCTAACCTCAGGCACTGAAGGCATAAAAGTCATCTAAACAGATTTTTTTTTACAATCTACAATCTTGTGATCTTTAAGCACCATCACTGCATCAGTGTTGTTATTGTTGTGTAATTGAAAATGTGATTGAAAAAAAGCCAATATATAAATAAATAAATAAATTATATATATATACATAAATAATCTGTCAATTGTTAAAGTAACATCTCTAAAAACGTAAATATAAAAATTACTAGAGCTAATATATAATAATTGAAGCTACAAATTATTATAGAAATATATTATAAATATTATGAAAAAATATTAATTAAATATAATGAAATAATAAAAATGACAAAAAACTAATTACTTTCATTGAATTAATTATTTTCATTAATTTCTTTACTTCTTTAATCATTCATTCATTAATATGTTCATTTGTACAAGTAGTTGACCATTAATATTATCATTATTTTGTATTTGTTTGTTTGTTCATTTACTAAATCATTTATTCTGTTTACTGTTTTGTTTCAGTAAAAACTATTTTTTATTTTTTTTTAGATTGCCAAAACATGTTTGAGAGGAAGGGGAAGTGTAATCACTACCCTTTAGAATGTGACTAACCTTTATATCACTTTTACCACCACAGGCAAGCATGACGTAAATGTTAAACCAGTGCCTCGTGCTCTGCTGACTACCAGCACCTATAATAATCTTCAAAAGACACAAGGTGGCATGTCTGGCTGTCAGCCCACACACACGTATTAATGAACGTACACACACACACACTCTGAGCTATCTTCTTGCACGAACATGGAACTAGCCTTCAGGCTGGCTCGAGTTTCTGCACACAGCAGTAAAGATACTGTTTCACTGCAGGTGTCCCATCAAAGGCTGCAGCACGCACTGGTCAGCAAAACTAATAAATTAGCAGGACTACAGGTCCATTTACCGGGTGCACCATTTTGCCTTGATGAAAAGCCCATATGTAGGCTGTCTAGCCTCAGCACAGAGTGCCATCATTTTGGTTTGAATAAGACAACTCAACTGTAGACCTATACATACCATTTTTATTATGAAGTTTGCCATGAAGAACATTTATTTAGTGCACAAATATCATAAGGCTGTATGACTGCAATATCAAACATATGAACTTGTCACATGATATTCTACAGTAACATTTTTGCACACTTTCAGGTCAGTAAGATTTATTTTTTTTTTTTTTGTAAATTATGTTTTATTAAAGAATTTGCTTATACTTAGCAAGGCTGAATTTTTTTTATCAATAATAAAGTGAAAACAATTTAAAATAGATTTGTTTTCCTATTTATTATTTACAACTACAATATGTAGTCATTGTTTATTATAACATATTTTAAAATCTAATTTATTCCTGTGATGGCAAAGCTGTGTTCAGCAGCCATTATTATACTCTTCGCATGATCATTCAGAAGCATACAAATATGCCAATTTGTGCTCAAGAAACTTATAATTAACAATGTTAAAAACAGTCATGCTTTTTAATTATAAACAAAAAGTTAAAAATAACCGCATTTCGACCGTATTATGGGTTATGAAAGATTCATTTTGGTCCCAAACAACAGACTGACTCGCATGCAAGGTCAGAAAACACTTTCATATTCTTATAACATGCATTTTTTCTTTCTTTCGCTAGTTTAACGACTCCCAAACGATTCCTTCAAGGATTAATATTTCCAAACCCTTCCGGTGATTGGTCAATTTCATTTAAATCAGTGTTTGTGAGCTATTAACGCTCCAAAAGTGGCACCTAGTGGCAAAGAATGAATTCGCATTTTCATTCAATCCAACGCAAAAAGACCAACAATTGGGCAGACAATATGCTTATATTTCATTTGGACGTCACCATGAAAGGGCTTGGGACTCGTTTCAATGATTCAGAGTGGACTCTTTCTTTTGAAAGACAATAACTGTGATGAAGAGTCGTCAGACAGCGGATCCATAAGCAAGCCGTTTATTTACAGGATCGTAGTACACAGACAATGGTCAATCACCGCAACCAGATACATGTAGGCAAAGCAAGGCAATACCGGTCACAGGCAGAAGGTCGGGGTATCAGGCTAGAATCAAACAAACGTAATGTCCAGGCAAAAGGTCGGGGTAACAAGCAAGAATCAGAATCCAAAGGCAGTCCGGGTCAATATCCAAATAACAGTCCAAGAAATCTGCAGGGGTAAACACTTAGTAATGTCGGCAGAACAAAACTTCGCACTAAACGTCCCCCATACTCCCCTTCAAATAGGGAAGTAAACAAGGATCACCTGTAGCGGAAATCCCAGAGGTACGCGGGCAAAAAGGGTCCGGGTGGGAACTAATATTCCGGAGAGGGTTCCCGCTGATGACGGTCGGACAGTGCCACAGAGGTCCGCCTTACAACAGAGCGTTGTACGTACGTACCTCGGGTTGAGCTTTCTGCAGGTTTGCTGAAGACAAAGGTTCCTGGTGGACAACCAAACCCACTGTCCGGGTTCATAAGCTGGGCTCTGTCGACGATGTAGATCTGCTTGTTCCGTGAGTCTACGGACGGCCCTCTGAAGGTGTACGTGGGCCTGGTTCTAAGTTTCCTAACTCCTTTGTAGCCAGTGATCCTGGTAGACTAGATGGTTCTCCCGTCCAGGGGAACAGGGGTGGTTGATAGCCCAGTATACATTTGAAAGGTGTCATTCCTGTGGCAGGTTTTTGAAGGGAGTTTTGGGCATATTCTGCCCACAGGAGAAATTTACTCCAGTCCTGCTGGTTGGTGAAGCAATAAGATCTTAGGAAGCGGGTTAATTCCTGGTTAAGCCTTTCTGCTTGGCCGTTGGATTGAGGGTGATAACCAGAAGTCAGGCTGACATTTATATTCATTTGAGTGCAGAATGCTTTCCACAAGTGGGAGGTGAATTGAGGCCCTCGGTCTGTGACTATATCTTTGGGAATGCCGTAAAATCTAAATACCTGTTCCATCACTACTGTAGCTGTTTCCCAGGCTGTGGGCAGTTTGGTGAGGGGAATAAGACGGCAGGCCTTAGAAAAGCGGTCTATAATGGTAAGTATAGTTGTGTAGCCATTAGACGGGGGCAGGTCTGTGACAAAATCCATGGCGATGTGGGACCATGGTCTTTCCCGGGATGGGCAAAGGATGAAGGAGTCCCGCAGGTAGCGGTACTTTACTGTCACTTCGTTGAGGCCCCTGTAGTCAATGCATGGTCTGAGACTGCCATCCTTCCTTTTTCACAAAGAAAAATCCGGCTGAGGCTGGGGATGTCGAAGGTCGTATGAAGGCCTTGCTTAACTCCTCTTCGATGTAAGACTTCATGCTTTCCGTTTCTGGCTAGGATAAAGGGAAAATTCGAACCCTTAGGAGGTGTGGCTCCAGGCAGAAGTTCGATAGCGCAATCAGTGGACCGGTGCGGTGGCAAATGGGTAGCTTTCTCCTTACTGAAGGCTTCCTGTAAGTCGTAATATTCCCTAGGTAATGCACTGAGGTCGTCTTTGAGAGGAGCTGTTGTGGTAGGAGGAGTTGAAGGTTTGTGCAGACCCTGCAGGCATCGATTGTGACAGTGATCAGACCACTTGGTAATTTGATGTTCGGTCCAGGAAATCGGGGGGTCGTGGAGTTCGAGCCAGGGAAGTCCGAGGATGATGGGATGTTCTGGTGAATGTAGAGTGAATAACCGGATGGATTCAGTATGTATAGGTCCGATGAGAAGTGTCAGGTCCTTAGTGACGAAGGGGACCTCTCCGGAGCCCAAAGGTCTGCCATCTAGGGCTGCCACGGCCACATGGGAACCACATGGAATCAGAGGAACATGCATTAGCTTAGCGAATGTTGCATCAATGAAATTACCCTCAGCTCCTGAGTCGATAAATGCAGTGGTAGCAATTTTACATCCATTGACTATGAGGGTTACTGGTAAAGTCATGGAATGAAAAGTTGAACCTTCACTCACCCGAGGTGCGGCTTTATGGGGTCGCACCGGACAGTTGGCTCTGACATGTCCCGGCTGACCACAGTAGAGGCATAGGTTGTCGCGGAACCGTCAATCCCGTTCTTCATCGGTGAGATGAGTTTGACCGAGCTGCATGGGCTCCGTAGCACTGTGGTAAGTAATAGCTGGAGTGTTGGCACTATGGTAGGTCATAGTTGGACTGTGGCGTGCAGATAGTGAGGAACGTCCTCCACGGCGTGAACGCATTAAATTATCCACATGTATGGCAAGCTCCATGAATTGTTCATACGATTTTCCTTCATCCCGGCAAGCCAGTTCTGACTGGAGGTCTTCATTCAATCCTTTGTAATACATCACCTTTAGTGGTTCAGATGGCCAGCCTGTTTGAGCCGCAAGGGTCCGAAAACGAAGCGTGTACTCAGATGCTGTGGTAGTGCCCTGTTTCAGTGATAATATTTCCTGACCTGGTTCTTTTCCTCCGGTGGCGTGATCGAACACCTCGCGAAACTGCCGAAGAAAAGCCTGATAACTAGGGAAGTTCATGCTTTGTCCCTCCCAGAGCGCGGTAGCCCAATCCAGCGCTCTACCTACCAGGAGAGAACAAACGAGTGCCACCTTGCTGTCATTATTAGGGAAGTTATTGGGTTGTTGGTTTATGTACAGATTACATTGCATCAGGAATCCCTTACATTTCCCATGGCACCATCATATTTTTCAGGAAGAGAAATTCATGCAGCGTGACTAGTTACCATGGGAGCGGGATTAGAAGTAGGTGCTGGTGAGGGTGGCGCGGCAATGGCGGCCGGCGCGGGGGCGCTGGTGTCTGAGAGAGCGCAGCCACAGATGTATTTAAAGCCTGTAATGATCGCACCATCTCCTCCGTGAGGCGAGTTAAATTATCCAACTGATGTTGGTCCGTGGCTTGCACTGATCCCACTCGTGTCAGTTCGTGAGCCATCTGATATACGGCCGCTGGATCCAATGGCGGCGAAGCTTTCTGTGACGAAGAGTCGTCAGACAGCGGATCCATAAGCAAGCCGTTTATTTACAGGATCGTAGTACACAGACAATGGTCAATCAC
>JAUMHQ010000105.1:3016977-3039340 GCA_032361165.1 Enteromius paludinosus | reverse complement strand
TACGCCGTGGCCCTCCAGACCCTCGGTTCCACCTCAGCGCCCCGTCTGCTCGGCTTCATCTTGGGCTCTTGTCGCCTCGGGGTCGTTGCCGTCTGTAGGGTTCCTGGAGTCGTCGGCCTCTCCTCCTCCATGGCTCCTACAACAGAAAAGCCATAAAAACTGTCCAATTATGTTGTGACCATATCCATTTGCTTTTTGTTTTATATCTTTGGGCCCGTGTTAAAAATGACAGCGTGAACACTAAGCGAACCAGGAATACATGTATAATTTATATTATGATCTGAAAAAAAAAAATAAAAATAAAAAAAAAAAAATATATATATATATATGTATATATATTTAATGGGTTTTTTGTATACATGTCAAACTGTATAATAATAAAAATGTAAAATCAATAATTTGAATGATGATTGTTTATAATAAAAAGCATAGTTTTTCTCAATGTTTCACATGACTAGTCTAAAAGAGCACTTTAGAAATTAAATAACAATGGAACACATTAATCCTCTATCTTGCTGCAGCTTTTTCGGGGCAAATTGCCAAGTTAATTGGACAGTGTTAACCAAATTCCCTTCCTTTTTCTCACCACTTTCTGCTCCCTTTTAATGCCGTTGGAGAACAGGTCAAAAACGCTTATGAGGCATTTTGGTGTCACAACCCAAAATTGGCCAGCACCACAAACACTGAATTCATTAAGTCACCCCTCCATTACTGGGGCCACGTCAGATGATGGAAGATTCTCCCTGATGCCGCCACTTCCTTGATAGCAATCTAGTGTAATTAAACTTATAATTACGATGCCAAGAAGCGTTTCTGCTCGTAATTGCATGGTAGAATCCTGACAAGACTAGCCAGTTATTAGAAAGTCGAATCTCAGGCATTTTAATTGACTGGGCGAAGACTTGGGTGAGATTCTCATTGATAGTCCATACTGCCTACACATCAAAAATAAAACAACAACAACAACAAAAGAAAATTAAAAAAATTAAAACATTTGTAATTTTGAGCTATAATGAAACATTCACAAGCTGTGTGCTCAGTTCCACACAACATATAAATCATCAGCTTTCTCAGTAATGTATTAATATATTAACTAATCTGACATGTTAATTATTAGAGCAAGAATACATCATAATTATATTAACATTTAGATATTATTGATGTGCAGAGACAAATTAATCACAAAGACTTGCCATGTCAAATAACCAAAATAAGTAAAGCAATAAACACAAACTACAATAAATACTTACAAATGGGGGAACAAAAATATCACATGTAATATCAATAGACAAAATAGCAAAATAATGACGGATGAACTTTAGATTGTTCATCTTTTTAGCTGAGGTTGTACTGTACAACCCGATGGCTGGCAGAACAAAGGACTTCCAGAGTCTCTTTTATAGCTGTTCTGCAATCAGATTGTTTCTGAATGCACCCTTCTGTCTGAGTAATGTCTCTTGTAGTGCACTGTATACATTTTCAATATATGAGAATGACAGAATACATTTTTGCCAGACATTCGTCCTTATGTAATAATTTACAGTATTTCAAAAATCCGATAAAAGAACAAGCTGTCCGAATGAGTTTGTCGAGTTAAAATATTTATTATTCATATGAGGATGACACAATGCATTTTAGTATACATTTTGCTTCCCCTAAGCTGGCAGATCATGGTGCTAAAAACACCAAGGTCATGAGTTAAAATTACAGGAAACGCATCAACAGAGAAAATGTTTACCTTGGGTGGATAGCAAGTCCTTTTGAATAAAAGCATCTGCCAAGTGCATAAATAAATGTTACATGGAAGTCAGAACTGACCACAGCACAGTGTTAAAACCTTTCCATAAGTGTACAGCAGACTGGAAATGATGGCTATATGTATATACTGTATATAAAATGCTCTTTGTACTACTGAAGGTTTGCTCTACAGTACTTGGACCTTATGTGTGAAGTTTAAAAATGTGTACAGATATTTTTGCTTTTAATTTATAATGTGATTACCTATTCATACAATTGAGATGTGAAATATTCCAATGTGGGAGTTTTCTGATGTTATACTATAAATTATTCACGAAGACATGTAAATGAATGCAAATGCAATGTGCAAAGAATAAGTCTAACAGTAACAATGGGCTTGTTCAAATATCATGTCAGCTGGTTTGTGTAGTGCTGCATTATGCTTTTTTAATAAAGGCAGTGGCTAAAATATAGATTTGGCAAACAGTATGAACAAATTCAACTTGGACTGGAAACTTCAGACAACAGTTTCCTTCATTTTTTTAAAGCTTGCTGTCTCTTCAATTGGTCGTAATTAATTTGGGCCTTAACCATCCCTCAGTGCTTTTGGAGCAGGGGCGGACTTAGCCATTAGACAAAGGTAGGCAACTGACTTGGGCCCCCAGAATATAAGGGGCCCCCAAAATGCTTTCACAAGATGGACACGCGAATGGTAACGCTGTTTATTACCACGACCGTCTGCGTGTCCAAGTTGAACGTGCTTCGTGTGTATCCTGCGTGTAGCGAACGAAAATATTATGTATCTGAAGCTGACTGCCGCACAAGCTCGAGGTCTCCCGATCCATCCTACTGCGCTCCTCTCTCTGCGTCTGCTCCATTTAGCAAAAAACTGTTGCTTACACTAGGTGCGTTTTCGTTTTAAAAAGCATAACTTTACGCGCATATCCCGGCTTTTTTCCACAATCAAAAACGAAAACTTCTAAAAACGCTGCAGACCCTGTTTTAGTTTGAAAACCCCGGGGAAGGTTTAACGCCAGTGTAATTTTTTTTTTTCTAAACTCTGTTTTAAGACGAAAAAGCACTGGTGTTAACGCGATGAAGTTAGTTTTAGATTTGATATTAGCCTGTGCTGCTTTAGGGAGCGTCTGCAAATTTACATCTCAGTACTAAACGAAGAACAAATGCGCCTAATTTCACATGCAAGCACTGCTGTTGTCATTATCTTATAGCCTGTTTGATTTTATCAGACGACGACTCGATCACTGTTCTGTCACTATTTCATATTCATCCCGTTTTATGACAACAGAAACGCCAATATATATCAATAAAAACATTTACTGAGAATTTAGCTGCATCAGAATACAGTATGGGCAAATTAGGCTACTGTATGTGTAACCTAAACAGGTTTAGGTTCAGTAAATATAATAAGTAATATAATAATGTATACTTCTGTATCTCAAATGTATATTGATTGCTATGCTATGTTGTCTACAACATAAAATAATAAAGTGTCTGCTAAATGAATAAATAAAAATGTTAATGAAAGAATTATAATATGTACTTGAAAACTGTAGAATCACTGGACATAACTATGGGGCACCATTGTGCAGCAGCAACTTTGACAACAACAAAAAAAGGAACCTCAAGGTTGATTGAAGTAAATGTGTGCAAATGTAGGGCCCCATTCCTATATTTGCTTGAGGCCCCAAATTCACTAAATCTGCCCCTGTTTCGGAGTGTGAATACACCACAAAGCTATACCAAGTACTATAGAAAATAGTCTATCAATATCATGAACACTGCTACAGGCTAACACAACCTCATATCACTTGAAACTCTAGTGAATTGTACAGTATGCCGCAAACAAAACGTTTTACCACATACAAATATCATGAGACTGACATTGTGAATTTTTAAAAAAAACAAACATTCCAGGAGTGTTTTTGGTAGCCAAAGAAGAAAACATTTTGTTTTTTAGGGCATGTTTAAACTTGGCAGAGTTGGGTTTGATTAAAATGAACTCTGGTGTGATTGCTATGTTGGTACAGTTCAATTAATAAGTGTGAACACTGTCCATTGAACTTTGATGCACAGCAAACACTCTCTTAAAAGGTGATGCTTGGTCTGCTTCCAAACAAACTCTGGTGTGGTTCGACTGAAACATAAATGCAATACGGACCAAAGACATAAAAATAGACAAAAATAGAACGTCTTATCACAAGACGTGCCCCTTAAAAAGAGAAAAATGCTCAAGTATACCTGGTTCTGTGGAGCTGTGATGCCCATTGCAGTTCAGTACAGGCTTTGAAACCTCTTCTTACAGTAGCTATTCATTTGTGTTCGCAATGGAGGAATGCTTGACACTGTTTTAACTCATTTACACATTTTCTAAGCTCTTTGTGAGTTCTCAGCTGGTAAAAATACCCCCGTATACACATATACAACAAGCACATTTAGCCCAGTACACAGCAGTCTTGGTTGATCAGTAAGTTTGATATACTATGGGTTTTGTGTATGCATGTCAATGCATATTTGTATCTGTATTTGGAACTTCTAAAACCAAAATATGAACCTTTAAAAAATCAACTTAAAGGAACATTTTTCTACTAAAGAACATTTTGTGTAATTACTAAAAGCTTTCATAGACTGTTTAAAAGATATATATAATGGAACCACAAATGCCAAAAAATAAACTTTGTTGTTTCGAAGTGGACAAAAAAGCGAATTTAATTTAATGGTACAAAAATCCCTTGTACCTTCCTTTATGGGGGAATTCCCTAAAAGACTGTGTTTAACCAGTTTCATATAAGATCACTGTCCCACATCTTGCTGTAAAGGAAAAAAATGTGAAACCTGGAAAAAAATAAAACCCTGAAAATCAACCTTTAGCTATTCCATTTATTATGACCTGAATATGAGACAGCACTAGTCTTACTTGGGATTTAAATTAGCCTACAACCAACTTTTATACCTTGGAAAATTAGATGATTAAAGTCATGAGAAAAGGCTAGTGATGGGGTACGGGGGGGAAGGGAAGATGAAACAGTTCTAAGACAGAGGGATGTAGTAGAGTGAGAGAGCCTGTTCAGCTCCACTACACAGCACTCTTCTAAAAGAGCATAATCTCACAGAGCCCATACTCCCATGAGTCTACAGAGAAACTGTGTGCTGCGTTACACTGACAGTCAGGTGAAAAAGCTCTTGCAAACCTTGCTGTTATCATGATGTTCTTTCTTTGTATCTCCCTACTGTGTGTGTGAGAGAGATTGAAGATAAATACTGTATGGATATGTCATGATGCATCATGGTATGTCTTTGCAAAGCTGAAAGAATGCCTGTAAATATGGTAGGGCTATGGTTAAATGGTTGCTCAAAACCAGAATTAAACTTTTGTCATTCATCACTCCCCGCCCATGTTGTTCTTAACCCCTAAAACACAGTTTAAGATATGTTTGATAAAACCGGGAGGCTTATGACTATCCCAAATAAATAAATAAGGACTTAATTCAACAATTCAGATTGTAGCATCACCATAGCATCATTTTGGACAGCATCCGATGTATGCACATTGCATACACAGTTCTGTGTTGGAAAGATACATCTTGTACAGATGTACTTCAGTCAACGGGACAGTCACAAGCCTCACGGTTCCATAACGGTTCACTTTCTGAACTAAGATTTAATGAGTTCAGAATGACATTGGAGAAAAAGAGGTGGGCTAACCCTTTAAGATCAATATTTAGTATGACATTCAGTAATTCTGAAAATTGTGAATTGCGTCATATGAATACATACAGTACTGAGTGTGAAAGCGAACAGCTTAAAATGAATGAATCTATTTTTTTTCTTCACATGAAATGGAATCATTACAAGACATATCCTGTGTATCTGAAGTAATAATTTCTGTAAAATTCAGTAAGTTTTTTTTTTTTTTTTTTTTTTTTGATGAAGGGAAGGGGTTTATTTATCAGCATCAAGGCTGACAAGTGCTAAAAACAGATGACTATGTGACTGTACTTTATTGCTGTCTTTGGTTGCATCAGAGACAAGAAAAGGGAACTTTATTACATTGAAGATGCCTCATTTTTGCACGTAGTGGACTACTGACAGGGAAAATCATCTAAAAATATTCTATTCCCAAAACCTAGACAGTTTTAATACTTTTTGTTCAGCTAAAAATGAGCTCTGTGCATTGCAACATATCCAAGCATGATAAATCTTCAATTAAAAAATGGCAAATAAAACCTTAAAGATAAACTTAAATATATTTATACCACATATTTATAGACCACACATAAATATAATCCAATTTAACTTGAAAAAGGGGTTTCTCTATGTTCTGTTTACATAATACAGTCATGGAAATTAAAGCTTCGTCTAGGATTAAAAGATTTTCTTTTACACCATATTAAAACTTCACTTTTACACTATATAACAACATTCCATTTCCCTGCTGAATTAGGTCCACACAGTGAACCACTTCATTTTATTTGATATTAACTTGCATAGACAGTATGCTTGATATATTTAGATCTATTTAATATTCATGAGTCATGCATCTTATTTGTGCATGTCATTAATTAGACTTTTTACCTCAGGCTGATGGCCAAGGGGCCTTCCATCAGTTGGGAAAATTGCAGTTGGCCCAGGTGCAATCAGACTCAGCTGGTGTTAATGTCTATAGTTTACTCACTCTTGAAATAAACAGTATGGATAGAGTTCCTTTTCTAGAGTGGGAGTTGCAACCTGATCTGGAGACAGCTGCCAGTTTTGATCCTACCTTAGACTTGTCAGGATAATTTTACTCACAACCCACCTTTACACTATTAGATGCTATAGAGCTCTAAATTATTCCCTTTAGCTGATACAGCAGTCACCAGACTCAAAAGCCTGTTCTCACCTTTTGCTATGCAATAGGAACATTGTCAAAGAAAAGAAAAAAGTGCTTTACACTGATCAGACTGTACATAATGTTAAACAGTCTACCACAATTTAGTTCCTCCATTTTTTTAAAGGCAGATATCCAGGTTATAGTGACATATTTGTAATTAACATGATTGAGGCATTACAGTATTATTACCACAACACATAATCAATATGGTTGATAGCTTTTCTGTTATATTTAATTTTACAGCTTTGTCACCATGACCAAATAATATAAAAAAACACTGCCTCAAAACACAATTAATATGATAATATGATAACTTTTGTATGAAAAAAATCACTTGCTAACTTTTTCTGTGTTAAGTTATATATAGCTTTGCAACTTCATCACCATGACCACACAACACCATGTCTAAAATGTACAAAAAAATAAATAAATAAATCTAAAAATACACAGTGTTAACATAGGTTTGTTGAAAATAATAATATATGTTTCACATTTCTGCTTTTAAATCCTTCAAAAATTGGTCCAATCTGCCTCAATGTATTTTTGATTATTTCTTTCTCTTTTTTTTTTAAATAATAAAAAAATAATCTATTTTAAAAACGTCACATTTTTCCACAGATGATGTTGATTGAGCTTAACTTAAAAACCCAGAATGTTACATCAAGGACAAAAAAGACATACTGTTTGTATATCCAACTAATTTCACTTTACATCACAGATTAGTTTTATCTGTTTTACACTTTGAAAGGTGGCAATCAAAAGCTTGGATGCTATCAACAAAAACATCATGTCCATCTGAATGTCACTTAGGCTTTATCTCTTCAGAGTACTTGTGACTTGTGGCGCTGACTAATATGGAATTTTAAAGTACTTCTTTCCGAATGCTGTCTTCGCTCGGTCACTCAACGTCAACCGTACCTCTGCTCCGAACAAAGCTTAAAGTTAAATCTAGAAAACAGCTGACACGGCATAGCCACAAGTTATTATGAACATGTGAAAATCAAATTAATTCAATGCAATGAGATGTCTCTTGGCTTTCGCATCCGAGCAACGCTATCCTTGAGCCTCCCAGCGCATGTCTCATTTGTCATGTTCTTTCTCGCAGCCAAATTAAAAATTCAAGTGTGCATATCATTAACAGATCGCTCTGACAAAACAAGTTCATGTGCGTGCAATTCTCAGAGGTCACCTCTAGATACCTCTCGAAGTTATTACTTTGGGGTCATGTGTCATAATCAACTGTCTGGCGGTAGGACAGCAAGGAGGGCAAATTATTCAATTTATGTAGAGAGGTTAGCTATACGACTTCAAAAACATGGCTTTGCTTTTAGTGTAATGTGTAGGGCGGGAACTTTGTAGCCTCACTGCTGAGTGGCCCCGGGATCAAATCGTTGGAAATAGCTTCTAGCGTTTCTAAAGCGACGTACACACATCTAAGAAGGTTCCCTAGTCTAGTCGATGGATCGGAGAACCCAAGCACATACATTCAAATTGCTGGAAAGGAATATTGATAAAACAGGGGGTAAAAGAGAGTCAAGCTGTGCAATGTTTCCTCTGGTAATTTTACAGTTATTGAACCGCAGTCATTTATGCCTGGCAAAGGTGTTCAAAATAACCCTGGATTTCTATGGAAACGCCTATTCAGAATTGTCTGCTGCCCCCTTGACAGTGAAGTACTTTAAACAAATCCAATCGCTATTGTTGTTTAATTGTGCGTTCCGCCTGCTCCAGGACCTCATCCCAGAGCAAAAGACGACTTCAATACACTGTATTCAAACTTCAACTGACACAATCAATGATCTTTGACTGCGGTACACAAAGCATGAGCTATAACCTCCCTCCTGTTTCTTCACATAATTCACAATCTTCAGAACTCCAGTAGTATGGCTGGAGGGATTCTTATGTTTTCTTAAAAGCATAGGGAATGTTCATTTTACCACCATAGATGTTTTATTTATAGTCAGTTCAACCTACACGTCCAATATTGCCTTTGAAGTAAATATGGATTTGGGCACGCTTGCGATTGTTGCTTGAATTGTTGTCAACTCGTGACACAATGGGTTTTCTACCAGAAGTCAATATTTGGACTAATCAGTGCCCTAGTTTACATTCCATTTCAAATTCAACCACTGGCCAACAGGATATGAAGAGCAGGACAATTTCCTGGAGCATGTTAGGAAGGATTGGTATTACTTGTGAAAATAAATTATTTTTAATGGGTGAAGTCCATTTCATGCGGTCGTAATTATAGTGGCCATGTTCATTTTGCAGCCCTCAGCGGGTTAATTTAAATTCTGTTCAACTTCATCTTCATTATTTTCTCACTGTTCACAACACGTTTATCAGTGATTAAAAATATTTAGAAGTAGGCGTGTTCATTATGCCAACACAGGCTCTAGTTTAAAGGTTTTAATTCACAAATTTACAAGGGAAAATGAGAGAGAAGTTATGCTAATTGAGAACTTATGGCCTCATTTTGTATTCTACATATTATTCATGAATCCTCATTAGAATAGTCATAATTCTAATTAATGTAGCCGTTCGGCTTTTAAAAAATGGCTAAATGAAGATGTTGCCAGCTCTTCATCATAGTGAAGACAGTTGGTGATTACAGCATGGCCAAACTCTCTCATTTATTATCTTTCAAAGCGAGGAGGGAAAACAGTTAAGAAGATTCATTTCAAACACTGCAGATTTGGTGGAAAACATCCACACACTCCAAACTCTCAGAAGATTAATAATTTGCATCCACTACAGAAATGTACAACGTACACATTTTTACATACACAAAGTAGAAATGATAATAAATTAATAACTGATTAAATACAACGCATATACAGTATGCTTGCACATTACTTACTCCAAACACACACACAAAACACAGTTCTATTTTGTATTTTTACATTAACAGTGTAAGGTTAATAAAGTATATTCCTCAAGAACTCAGTAACAAATTTCATATTCCTTGAACTGATCAATGTTCAGCTGTTCTTTTTAATAGTCAATTTATTTTCAGATCATCAGTAATCAACCTCTGTAAATGCTGCAGGTGTAATGAAAGTCACAGACACAGAGACGTACCTTTAATTTCACCATTTAACGGACTGCCTACTAAAAGATCATGATTTCATTTCAAGTTTGAAACATGATAATATCTAAGCGGATGAGCTGTTTACTAACTTTTTAAATGAATCTTCCCATGAACACCATTATTTATTAATCCCGACTGATTTGTGGATGCTCAACACACTGGCTGATTGATTCATGAGTGAAACAAAGAACTGTCTTCATTGAATCATTCACTCTATTGATTTGTTCAAAAACACTTATTCATTCAAGAATGCAACTACCGTTGCTCAAAGCCACACAGCGGTTAATTATTTTGTGGCTTTGTTTAACAGAAAACAAATAACTGCCAATACTCTGGTTAAAATCTTTGCCACTGAGTTCATTCAAAGAAAATATTCTGTGCACATATGAATATTCTTACACTGGTGCATAGCGTATCTATGACCTCAGTCATAGGGTCTTCCTACATTTATGAATACTCCACACGGAAACCAAGTCTACACACCAAATGAGTGAAACAGGTAAGGTCCTGAGAGAGTAATAAAGACCTAATGATATATTAGGCTATAATTTATACAGCAAGTGTGTTACTGTGAGTGGGATTTAAAGCTCTAATTGAAGTGAACAATGTGTAATTTGCAATCTGAATGCTAAATTAGTTAAATCCCCTCCGAGCCTCATGCATTTGAAATAAGGACCAGACTCATCGTCAACAGTTTTCTCGTTATTCAGCACTGCAGGACCACATTTTATACATTTTCCTCATAAATCTCCACAATTCATAGTTGTAATACTAAAATCTAAATTATGATCACTTAATCATTTTCTCTTCACGCATGACATTGTATGGAACATTTTTATGCACTGGGCAAAAACACAGATTGGAATCTTTTGAGGGCTGCTCTTTTTTTAACCCATAGTCAGGATAATCTGGGTGGATGGGGCTGGTTGTCGGGATAGCCTGCATATGTAGATAAGAGGAAAGGAGGCAGGACTGGCTTTTGCTCTCCAGCAAGAACCAAATCTTAAGGTACAAGGAAGATTATGGCAAAGAATGATGGGGCCTTTTCCAAAGGAAGATGCTACATAGATCAAGCTCAAATGGGAGTGTTTGACAAAACCTTTCATTGTTTCATTTTCATTTTATCTGTTACAGTAAAGGTGTTTCATCTGTAACAAGAAGCAATCGCTTTTAGTTGTATTGCACATTTGGCTTTTCAAGTCGTGTCATTCAGGGGAGGAGTTCTTGCTCTTCTTGTTATCAGAAAATTAGAAATGGAGGCCTGTGTGGGAGTCACAGATAAAGCACTGGAGCACCCTCAACAAGCATAATACCAAGTGCAGATGAATAGAAATGCTCATAGCATCAATGGTGTGCACTGTAATGGTGACATCAGGGCCGTTTACTTTTATAATTGATGGATATCCCAAGAAATTAATTTTCGATTCATGAATCCAGGGCATACACAGATCTTAATGAAAATGTTCAAAAAAATAAAGATTAAAAATGTACAATCATTTATATGTTGATGATGATGATTTTCACACCGTCATGTGTCTCCTGCAGGGGCGGAGTGGCAATTGGGACAGTTGGGACTTTTCCCGCTGGGCCGACCAAAGGATTTACACAGTGGAGCACAAATTAAGCGGCCGCGAGGCAAACGCGACCGGCCCGAGTTTATCAGGAGTATTGACGTTACTCAATTCTCCACGAAAAGTGACCACATACTCCCACAAACTCCTCCCCTAATATATCCAACCAATATTTATATCAGAGCACGCTCTGTTTCTTTGTCATGGTTAGCTTATACTGCAGAACATTCATAGTCACAAATAAAAAAAAAAATTATTGATTTGTTTGTTTGTTCTTGAATCTATCTATCTATATATCGAATATAGATTAGAGCAAAGCATCTTGGGAATGAGGAATGCGTTTATCCAATGAACCGATTGCAGGTCAGGTCTTAAAATAAACCAGAGCTGGGTGCATTATGGGTATTTCTTTAGAGTTTACTTATTTTGTGTCATTTAAGCAAGACAGTTGGGTTTTTGTATTAATTATGTTATGTGTGTTTATGTTCAAGTTAGTTTGGGTGGGTTTGGTTCATTTGCAGCCCTGTTATAAAAAAGTGTAACTATTACCGTCATGGAGAGAGATGTTTAGGGGAGGGTCTTATTAAAATGGGATGGACCAATGAGGTATGAATTTTCCTTGTAAATTTTAATGCCCCACTCTGCCCCGGTGTCCTGTGTTTATGTCTTGATTATGTCCATGTGTTTCTTGTGTTTTTGTTTTCATTCGGTCTTCCTCCTGTTCTGCCTTGTTTGTGACCCCTCCTGTCTCATTGGTGTTCACTCCCTGCCAGCCATGTCTTTCCAGGTGTCCCATATTAGTGTTTGATTATGGTTGTATTTAATGTCAGCCTGTTGTCTTGTTCCTTTTGTACCATAAACGTTTATATGTCTCTCCATGTGTGTCCGCATAGCTCTCTGAATTTTCCTTTTGTTTTCTGTTTGGTGTTCCTCCGCATTTGAACTGGAATCTTGTCTCCGTGCCTTTTCTGCTCGCTAGGAAGCGAGAGCGCGACACGACACAGCTGCTTCTTGACAGAAGGGTACACCAAACTTGGAGATGGCGTTCATCAACCAGCTCGCTGAGCTAACTGGTCTGCCATGGAAATCAGCTCTGTTTTTATCCCTTATGACTTACCACGCACAGGCAGGATTTCGATCACTTTCCCCCATCACCTCTTCCACGGAGCACACAAGTCCTATCACCAGCACAAGCATGAACGCACACATCTCCATGTCCGCCTGCACAGACATCAAGGCTGTGCAAAATGTTGGTTTCGGTTTCACGGCCAGGAGTGCTATTAGAAATCCTTGCGGTTCCCAGTCCACATCAGCCAGGTATCAGCCCAGAGTCACGGCCCAAGGAGCCGTGTTCAGTTTCTGTTTCATGGCCAGGAGTGCCGTCAGAAATCCTTGTGGTTCCCAGTCTGCATCTGCCGGGTTTCAGCCCCGAGTCACGTTCCGAGGAGCCGTATTAAGTTTCGGTTTCATGGCCAGGAGTGCCGATCCAAATCCTCGCGGATTCCAGACCACAGTTAACAGGTCCCAACCCCGAATGTGGACCTGAGCGCTCCCCAGACCATTCCGTCCCAAGAGCCCAAGGACCCAGGTTTGGAAAAGGAGGGAGACCTCCCCAATAATTTTTTTGGGGGGGGCAGTAGCCAGAACCTGCCTGTAAGCCTGATCCATCGTGGCCAGATCCACCAGAACCTGACTGTGAGCCTGATCCATCGTGGCCTGATCCGCCAGAACCTGCCTGTGAGCCTGATCCGCCAGAGCCTGCTGGAGATCCTGATCCGCTGTGGCCTGATCATCCAGAGCCTGCTGGAGATCCTGATCCGCTGTGGCCTGATCCGCCAGTGCCTGCTGGAGATCCTGATCCGCTGTGGCCTGATCTGCCAGAGCCTGCTGGAGATCCTGATCCGCTGTGGCCTGATCTGCCAGAGCCTGTTGGAGATCCTGATCCGCTGTGGCCTGATCTGCCAGAGCCTGTTGGAGATCCTGATCTGCTGTGGCCTGATCCACCAGTGCCTGCTGAAGAGCCTGATCCTCAGTGGCCCACTGAAGGGCCTGATCAACCCCAGGACTCTAGGTACTGTTTGATGTTCGGGATACCCCCTGAGACTGTGCCCTGTACTCCATCCCTCCCCCTGCACTACGTACTGTTCCGCCTCCACTCCACCACCCTCCTATGAACTATCTGGGAGCATCTGGATGCCGCTCTTAAGGGCAATATGCATTGCTAAGAACTTAGCAATCTGTTTTTTTTTTTTATATTTACTTTTTTCGGTATCCTCAGGATTTCAATAGTTGTATTCTAACAAACCTTACATCAGTTGAAAGCTTATTTATCATAATAAGTATCATTATAATTTTTTGCACCCATAGATTTTAGCATAAATGGAAATGTAGGCTAAATCTAAATTATTTAGAACTAAGATGTTAACTAATTTTATGACATCAAATAGCAGTTAAACACATTAAACATGCATTTCTTTATGTGTTTAAGTTTTGAATGAAAACAAATGAGAAAATAATTATTTACGTGAAATCTCTCTAAACAAGAACAACTGTAAGCTGTTGTAGATGAAAACACTGCACATCAACATAGCTTGATTTATTTTAAAAATGTTTTAAAAAATGTTAAAACAAAATTGTACATGTAACATGATTGGTTTCTGCAAACTACCAGAACAACAACTCAGCATTTTTAAACAATACTGAAGAATTTAATAATTAATAGACTTAATAATTAATGCACAATCAAATTATCATTTCATAAGATAAAATTGCCCCTGCAGCTGATTCAAATATTAAAATAAATCAAAGAGAAGCTTTCATGAGACCTTATTGATCCTCCAACAGGTAAGTCAGAGCTATATTAATAAAAGAAATTCTTAGAAAATGTTTTGAATACCGTGAAACGCAAGAAAAGTAACTGAAATGTTTTCAGAAACAAATACATTTGATGATTTACATATGAAGAGCGAGAGTAGCTGGGGATTCAATAACCATGCTTTCCTTTGAAAGAGTGATGAGAGCCTTTTCAGGTGATTTGTTGTGAAAACACTGTCAAAATGAATGTTTTGAATTCATATTACTTATTATAACATAATTGTTGTTTTTTTACAGGGACATTTTGAGTCTTGCAGTCCAGAAAAAGACTTTCAAATGTGTGTGTACCTTTACAACATCTTGTGCACTGACTCTGGGGTGTTTAGTGGCTCTGAGGAAAACACTGTCACTAAAACATTAGCCAACCCTGTGTTCATATATACATAATGGACTCATCCAGAGCTTATCTGAGTGCTCCTGGCATCCCCTTGCAGAATTGTTATCTGAGCCAAGTTTCCTAAGGGTAAGAAACTTTCTGAAAATTCAGCAAGAACCACTCATGGTCCTTCTGTGGGAGCCATTTCGTTCTGAGCACTCGCATTTAAAGTAGACCAAGAAGTCTGCTAATGAGGACAGCTCACAAAGACACATGGCTCAGTGTGACACCTGTCTAACTGCGCACATCTAAGGATCTGTCTCTTACCCCCTTATTTATGCATTCATTCATTTCGTTTGTCACATTATTGCTATCAGCATGCACTGCAGCGCTGCCACGTCTGAGAGGCAAGTAAGTCCTTATTGAGCCCCCATGGCTTTTTGGGGCTTCACTAAGAACACTTCAATCACCCTAACCCTCAGCGCTACACATAGAATCAGTGGCCTATGCTCAGAAGAGGAATAAACAAGGAATATTTAACACAAAAATATGGCATTAAATAGTATAAATAGATTTTTTTTTTTTTTCAGAAACACTGAACAACAGCAACATCAGCGATTAAATTAACAGCAGGAGGCACCAAGGCAGCATCTTTTATGTGATATTCTTCTTGAGTTCACATAATTTTAACAGCCCCCTAAAGTGGGTCCATGGGTTTGGTTGGGGGCAATTGAGAATGCAGGGGGAAAAGTCATATGACAGAAGGCAATGTCTGCATTACGGTATGACTGGCCTAATATGGTGTTCGTGCCATAAATACTGCCTTTTGTTTCACATTCACAGAATGACCTGAACAAATAGCTAAATAATGGTGTTAATGAGAAGATGTGACCATTGCTTACCAAGTACATTACTAAATACTGGGGCAGTAAATAAGGAAACTTCGATTTAATAATATTGATAATAAATATATGATAAATATATGCATTAAATTCATATATTATAGATGTTACTGGATTGTTTTATTGATTTGTAATAATGGCCTTCTCTGTCCACCTGCAAGCATGCTTTAGTTCTTCGATTGTCTTATTTAATACTTTTGCTTTGTTTTGTTTTTTTATGACAAACCAAATCTTCATAAAATAGTTTGGACTGTTTCTACCTGTTGCAGACTGAAAGTGTTTTCAAAGCACTTTTGCTGAACATCTAATCAGGCACATAAGAGTACTCGTTAAAAGCTAATTAAATCTTTAAATCCAAACTGTGTCACATTCATTGTCTAAAAGCAACAAAGAACATCAGCAGCTAAATTTCATTCGCTCTAAGTCCATGCTTTCTATGGCTCGTACCAGTCCTCTTTCGAATTGTGCATTTATGAGAGTAGCAACAACATGCTTTTTGTCAACCCTTCTTATGGTCGGTATCTTCAAACTGAGTGGATACTCGCATTCATCAAACCCCTGAGGCAGTTTACCCGAGTGCAGAACCCATGTGAATTGAATGAAAAGAAAAAAAAGTCAGACTGTGAACTTGTACTAAACAAACAGATTCACAAAGCCTTTACCTGCTCCCTGTCACTATCAATCAGTATTAACAACAGAAAAACATAGGACTCCAGAGCCAAGTGCACTTAAATGTTTCATGTGTCCCTTTTGCTCAAGAGCAGATAAATGACAAGGGCAAGACTCAAAGAAAAGGTTTTACTTGCCTGCAAATGAGATTCAATACAACGTTTGCATGTTTAGCAGATTAGAATGGCTAACTTGGAAGGTTATATGTAATACAGTATAAAGCAACACGTTCTTACTCCCAAATCTTTACTGACACTATGGCAGGACCCCTTGGCATCGCTTTTAATGCTCAAGGTACACCTTAAGCATAATTTTTCAACACACAGGTGTCTTTTTAATGTCACTTTTTGTGCAAAGTATTTTAATGATGTGCAAAGAAAACCCAGAAATAATTCTAAATAAATTTACGTTCATTTAGGAACACCTATCCCCATCCCATCCCTACCCTAAACCTACCCACTTCTCAACAATATAAAACACATAGCAGGCAAATAAAAGTACAGGTATTTATTGAAAAAACTGACCATTAAAAAGCTGCATAAATGCCTTGCAAAGTCCTGTTGAATTTTAAGTCTTCTGAAGCCATACGATATCTCAACCCAGTCTCACGACCAATCTGCTTGTTAAGTGGTGACGTAAGAAGTCATCGCTTCACTTGAGAATGCTACCTCAGCAGCCCTTTCTGAGCACTGTGTATTCAAACTAAACATTTCAGCTAAACATTTTCAAACTTACGGTGTACACTACAGTCTCCCAGAACCGTTGACGCATGACGTCAGACTTAACAAGCGGATTCGTACATATTCGTACGAGGTGGAAAATTAGTGCTAATTCATACAAATTCATACAACCTCACTCATACGATTTTGTACAATTTATCTAAACCCCAGTGACAGGTAGGTTTAGGGGCGGGGTTAGGTGTAGGTCATTCATACAATGTATACGAACTGGCAACTCGTAAAATATGTATAATCTAGCAAAAATCGTATGAACTCATACAAGTGAGGCTATACGAATTTGTAAGAACGAGCAACCTCGTAAAATATGAATGAATTAAGGCTGGGTTGGATATTTTTATGTGCTAAAGAGATTAAAACATACGGTGCGTACCAAATGGTATATATCAGCCCCTGAAGGCCACTTTAGAGTAAAAACAATCATGGCCGCCATATTGAAGGGTCATTCCAAAAAAGTGCTCAAAATATTGACTTAAGAGCCCCTCCGTGATCCTTTGCACAGATTCTTTGCATGATGACATCTATTTGGTCATGGGATGATGACACAAAAGACATGAATCTAATCTAATGTAATAAGGATGTGCCCTCCAGAATGGAATGCAGGGGTAATGTTTTTTTTAATCACCAAAAATTATATCACTGTTCCCATGCTCACACGCATCTCATTTGAAAAGATTTTCACATAGCATGACACAATCAGTCACGAGACACCCAAGAGCCAGTGACATTTCACAACCAAAACAGATGCAAGGCTTCTTCTTGCGGCATTTTATTTTTTACATTTTTGTGCATAGACTAGTGTTGTCAAGTCCATGGTTTTCCCATGGAATATGGCTGTTTTGACGCTCTTTTTTCATGTTCACGGGTCAAATTTTTGGATAAATGATCATAAATGATAAATAAATTATTATAAGTGTAGCTGTTTCTGCCTGTTTTATCTTGTCTTTTGAGGCAGGGGTTGCTTACATGCCCTTAAACGTGTAAACAGTGTAATAATGTAAATAGCTGCACTGAAAAACCACACCCCAACATGCAATAATGCCAATATTATTATCCAGTATATAGTTTAATCGTAAAATTCCTAGCGTCTTTTGCGTCAGTATACTTATGGCAATGGTTTCTCATTTAAAGCAAAGGAGGACCCTGCACATAAAAAAATAGAGCTAAAGGGTTAACCTGTACGTCAAAAGGGTTTGACCATGCATCAATCTGCGACAAGTTAGGCGTGAGAATGTGTTGTATAAAGACCTAACAACATAAGTCTTTTCATTTTAAACAAACTCCTTCACCACTTCTCTAACTCAAATCTGTGTTTTCTACCTTACAATCCAATTTTCTGTGCAAACTGTGCCATAATGGAAGAGTGGATAATGTGTTTTTACTGACATCATCTCTTTTTCTCCTCCTTCTCTCTCTCACACACACAGAAAGCTCTGGGTGTAAAGTTTCTATTTCACCCTCACTCTGAAAGACTCTGATGTGAAGCCTGCCTCCTGGAACATTAAGAGAGTGCATGTGCAGTGTGCTAATTCTCAACTGACAAAGCCTCACTTCAAATGTATGAACTCATCAGGGAGAGGAGTGAAAAGTCCCCCTCTTCCTTTCAATTCCAGTGTAATGAAAAAATTTACAGCTGGAAATTGAGGCTTTATGTAGAGGGAGACAGATTGAGTAGAGAGAGAGGTGTCCTCTCTCTTTTTGCATCCCCTCATTTAAAAGGCCAGCCAAGTTAGCATGCAGAGCTACAGGGAAAAAAAAGCAGCAAAGGGAATCCTACAAGAACTGTGACCTATGAGGCAAATGAATTATGTTACTGAAATGTTTTGCATTCATAAATTAATGTGTTTATTTGTACCAATAATATTCAGTGAAATTCAGCTTCATACTTAAAGGGATAGTCCGCTCAAAAATTGTAATTCAATAATAGTTTGCTTACAGTGTTTCTTCTTTTAAACATAAAATAAAATATGTTGAGTTATTTTAAGTTAGTAGTATGATTGAAATAGTATTTTCCTGTCCAACATTTTTCAAAATTCATTTATTTTAGAGATTTAGTAATACATTTGACAAAAAAAACACCTTTCGCATTCTTCAAACTATATATATACTGCATATATATATATATATAATGTTACCATGAAAAAGGATCCTTCATTTTATATTAAAAAAAATGCATTAATTTATTTGTCATTATATTTCTAGACTATTTTTCTATATTTTTATAATTGTGCCTGTTATTTCATTTATCATTATATTGTATTCATTTATATGTAACAAATAATTTTAAAACTATTTTTTAGCTTCTTAAAACATCATCTATTTTCCACAGAAAAAAAAGAAATATGAAAAAGTTTAAAATGAGCTCAGTGGCTCAGTAAGTTTGACAGTGACAGTGTTTAATATCTGGGTACTTTCAATTAATCACTAGCGAAGAAAAAAAAAAAAATGCATTGGCTGTTTCTAAATATATGGTCACATAATACAGCCCACAGTTCTCTAGACACATGGTATGGCTCAACTTACCCCACTCTCCCCTATTCTACTGTTCATTTGTCTTTGACATGTGGCTGTCCCCCTCTATGAGATCTTTGCACATGATGTTCAATAGACAGAAGGTCAGCAATCTAAAGAGACACACCATGAACCAAACAAACAGATAGAACGAGGAAAAAAGATCATTCCATTTGTCTCCATCTAGGCCATTTCAGCCAGCACTTCCATGCTGCTGTGCTGTCACCATCTGAATACACCTGTTTGGCAGTGCAAAAAAAAAAATCATTTCTCTTGACAGCTGCTCTTTAATCAAGCTTTATAATGGCAGACGATGCAGGATGCAGCGCATTTAAGAAATACCAAGCGTGCCTGAAAAGATACAGTAACGAAGTAAAAATACAAGTTGACAGTGATGGCTTCATCAAAGGGTTTTGAGCCGAATGACATTTCTTCCAGAGCTGGGTTCAGAGAGTTTGCTTACAGCTCCCAATCAAACACAGAACGGCCTGTATTTTTAACCACGTGGAACAAAGCACATATGAGTCAGACAGAAAGGAAGAACAGCTACAAAGACAAAGATTGCTTAATATGGAGCAAATTGTGCTTAAGGGCAAATAATTGTAGACTGACATTTCAAAAGCTGATGTTAGTACATTTCACTTTGATGAAACTTACAGTTTTAAAAAATGCCTTTAACCTATCAGAAAGCAACATCGTGTTCTTTCCGCAGTGTGTATGATTAGACAGAAATACTTGGAAACTTTTCATGGTTACAAACTTTGTCAGAACAGATAATACTAATGCAGTTTTAGTGAAAGAATATACAGTAAAGTATGTATACAGTCATGTCATAGAAAAGACAGCAGATGAATCCATGTGAAGTTGTTAGTTCTTTGCTGAGAGAAAAAAGTAAGAAGCAATTTCATGTCAACATTTGTAGCTTGTACTAATGCAACCAAAATACACATTCAGTTTTTTTACTTGTTCAGCAGACAAGGAAATTATCATGGTTATATGCAAAATTCTTATCATTTAATTTATCTTTAGCACTGTAAAGTATGCCGGCACGAAGCAATAATTACATACAATTCTCAATTCTCCATGCATATGTGTGAAATGGCCTTATTCCGACTGGATTTGATAAGAGAGCCTGAAGACACAGAAGTCATGAATTAATTCCCCGCCACCGCCCTTTCAAGTTGGTGCAAAATGAAAACTGTCTCTCACATCATCCACCACATGTTATTTCATTTTCTATCACTGTGGGGTTATTTCAATATATTTGCTAAAAGGAAGCTAGATTGCTGCTTGTATTTTATTAATTTACTGATATGATTGAAATGATTACAGGCCAATTTCAAACAGGCCTTCCCTCAAGGACGTGATAGAAGACTCTGAAAAGAAAGAGACAAGAACGAAATAATTATACGTGTCAGAAGCAAAAGGAAATGGATATTGATTTATTTTCTGCATATCAAATTTATCCTATTATTTATTTCATGCTGAGACTTTTTCAGTTGGTCTTGCTTGATCCTGCTATCAAACAAAAGTTCCACTTTGGATAAAAAATACATAATAAAGGATCCATCAAATATCGAAAAATATTACAATGATCCTTTACTTTTATAACAATTTGCTTATTTTCATTTCATAGTAAAATAACAATATTTATTAATAAACTGTAACGTTGCTATCAGATTTTTTTATTTATTTATTTTTTTACATTTTTTTGCTCAGTATATAAATACATTTTTATTTCAGTTATAGTTTTAGTTATTTTAGTACAGTACATCAAGTTCAACTTCAACTTCAAAGTGAGAAATGTTGCCTTTGTAACTAGTTTTTACTTACTTTTACTGTATTTTAGTTAACATATTTTTAAGTAACGTTTTGTCACTTTCAGTTAACTACAATAACCCTGCTCTGTTTAATTTTAAAGGTGTTTTAAAGCATCTTTTCATAGAGCAGACAGCTGTTTTGTTTTTCTGTATTTTGCTCCCAAGAGTTAGCATTCAGGCCTGTCAACTCAGCCTTTGCATCCTGAAAAGAGATACTTATCATGAACCATAAATCAATCGAGACATATCAAATAGGTTTGATGGCTATCCTTACAACATCTAGGGCTTATCTCAGCTTTACACTGCAGCCTCTACGCGAGACTAAATAACACAGAGGGGAATAAGTAATGAACAGAAAATGGTTCTGCGGTTATATTTAGAAGCCCATTCATAGCAACATGCAGAAAAAAACTATTTTGTTGTACATTTTGTCCAAACTCCATATTTCTTTCAAAAGTGCTTTCAAGTGGCATACAAGGAAACGTTCAGCTTCATAAGAGCGCTGCTTGAAATAAGGTCTCCTGGAATTACTACCCCAGCAAACTGCCTTGAGAACTGAAGAGCAAAAGGAACAACCCCCATTATAGCCTCACATGGACAATGACAATATGGTAGTAGTTTAAGAAGACAATCACAAAGAAATGCCCTCCAAAGACAGATAATGACTTCTAGTGATTGAGGTGAGAGCAGCTATTCAAGGACCACAGAGTGTTTGACCAAATCAGTATTGATTTTGTCACCAGGTAGTGGTCATGAGACAGCTGACAGATTGTGAAAGATACACTTCACTAGTTGTAAACATCTATGTAACCATGGGATTCCTAATTATTTTCCACCTGCCTTCTTTCTAAAGGGGTCATATGATGTGATTTCAGATTTGTAGTGTTACAAGCTGTTAGTGCATAGACAAGATCCCTGAAGTTGCAAAGACTAAAGTTTCAAAAGCAAAGAGATACTACTAAAAGGTATGACTTTTTCACACCGATATAAAATGGCATGTTTAAACACGCCCCCACTTTTCTACATTACAGAGTGGGTTTATTTTCAAACACCACCCAAATGTTTACGCAAAGAAAGAAGGTCAAAGTCAAACTTTGACTTTGTTTGTGCTTCCAAAAGACGACATGACTAGAAATCAGTGTAAAAGTTGTGTTCACAACACTGTTCCTGTCACGCCCCCAGGCGTTCCATGTCTGTTGTCCTTTTCTTTTCCAGTCCCATTTGCTCTGTTTATTTACCTGTCA
>JAUMHQ010000105.1:3004275-3016877 GCA_032361165.1 Enteromius paludinosus | reverse complement strand
CCATGACAACCGACTGATAAAGATTCGTTTTATTGCTCAAAGGAATTGTGAACTCAACTCAACTAGTCCTCCTTTTTCAAAGACAATGGACTTTTCCCTAAATTAATTCACAGCAAAATTTCCTTTGAGTGAACACTTATCCTATCATAGAACACTCATCACAGTGTATATTGTTATTTTCCTGGTATATTGCTTTGCGTATGGTACACTTCTTTTATACATGTTTTTGATAGATTAATATCTGAACACCACCTCGCCAGATCACATGCTTGGTATCTAAGGACTCGTCTTTAGACGATCTAACTGAGAGTGTATGTCATATGTTGATATATCTGCAATGTTCTGTGTTTTAAGAATCTGGCCTAATTTGTATGGTGATCCACCAATCCAGTGTGGAGGCAAATTAGCATGTTGAGAACAAAGAGTCGTTAAAACTTCCCTCCAAGGCACCGTCAGACCATTGGTCCTTGACCCCCAGAAGCTGTGACCTCAACAGGTTACAAAAAGCCTTCACACCAGAAACACCTCCTCTTCTCTCTTTTTCCTTTTTCTACTCTCCTTGATGCCGGGAACCACACCCTCTCTCTATGGTCTCCTAAGCCCACAGGCCCGATGCACACTTGCACTGCAGCACAGGCTGCCATCCTTTGAGACACTAAGATGATGATCAAACTCCGGGCAAAACTAAGTTCTACGCCAGGCCTAAGCCTTGACTTTTCATATATCTCAAAATCCTTGGATTGCAACAGATCTCTCTCTCAGCTCTCTTTTCATCGACCGAGCACCAGAGTCAGGACCTCCTTTGGAATTAATTTCTCTTCTAACCAGGAAGACATGATTGCCAAACCAAAGCCTTGGAACCATCAGGACTTTGAGACTGCATCGGACCCTCACCAACGAGGCAATGCAAGTATCATACATATAACTAAACAAAACAGAGGTTTAATATTAGTTATGGCACTGATGGTTTTACTGGTGGTTAACTGACTCTCTTTCCATAACTTTAATTCTAGCTCTTTTCTTAAAGCTCTTCTCCCTCGATCAGTTTGGCTGGACAGCCAGCTCTAGGAAGGGCTCTGGTCATCCCAAATGTCTTCCATTTAAGGATTATGGAGGCCACCGTACTCTTAGGAACCTTAAGTCCAACAGAATTTTTTTTGTAACCATGGCCAGATCTGCGCTTTGCCACAATTCTGTCTTTCAGCTCTTCAGGCAGTTCCTTAAAACTCATGATTCTCATTTGCTCTGACATGCATTGTGAGCTGTAAGGTCGTATATAGACAGGTGAAGGTGAAGAATCATTTCATGGATGATCAGAAGAAATGGACAGCACCGGAGTTAAATATATGAGTTTCACAGGAATACTTAGGACCATGTGATATTTGAATGATACACATTAGTCCTAAAACAACTTGTTCAAAAGCAAACTACAGCTAGAATAGTGAACTATGTTGATTGAACTGTCCATGTCAGTATAAGATGCAATGTTTATTTTTCTCGTCTCCTCCCATCTCCAGAAGGCTGATAGGCTTCAGCACCGGAGTTAAATATATGAGTGTCACAGCAAAGGGTCTGAATACTAAGGACCATGTGATATTTCAGTTTTTCTTTTTTAATAAATCAGCAATTCTGTGTTTTTCTGTCAATATGGGGTGTTGTGTGTACATTAATGAAAAAAATTAACTTGATTGATTTTAGCAAATGGCTGCAATATAACAAAGAGTGAAAAAATGTTAACTTCCCATACCCACTGTATATATATATAAATTGTTTGTTTTAGGAATAGTTCTGTTATGTAAAAATATAAATTATACACATTACTCCTAAAACAACTTGGTCAAAAGCAAACTACAGCTAGAATAGTGAACTATGTTGATTGAACTGTCCATGTCAGTATAAGATGCAATGTTTATTTTTCTCGTCTCCTCCCATCATCCCATCTCTGGAAGGCTGTTAGGCTGTAGGGCTGTGAGTGCTGACCCTGAACAGCCCATCAGCAATTCTCCTGACCTTCACCCAACAGATCTGATCCTTATAGCGGCTCTTAGTTGTCATCATACTTCACTATGTGGCATTAAAAAAATGTGTGTCAGGCCTTTGCTTGAGAAGATTACAAACTGGCTCAAAATGGTGCTGGCCGTTTTTTTAATCTTGGTGGTGCTGCCAGTTCCCTATTTGCAGTTGCAGAAAGCGCACAGAGCAGAGAACAAAAAGCTTTCCTCTGCCAAACAGAGCAATTTCATCTTTCAGACTTTACTTTCTCCTAGAATGTGAACATGAAGGAAATTAATGAACATCATTATGGTCAATAATAAAAATACTCAGAGCTTTCTTGAAAGCAAACAATGCCAAGGGCAAGACACTGAAGAAAAAAAAAAGTGGTGGGGGGGGAAATCTATACTATTTTTTTTTAAATCAGGGATGCAGAATATAACACCTCTGTTGTTCCAAGTTTTAAAACGTGAAACAAATGTGATGCCAGCATCAATATTGTAGCTTATATTGTCATGCGGTGTTACTCACACACTGGTGGTAATAGTCTAATTCTCTCTAAAAGCTTTCACAGACACAGCTAGGCTGTACACAATGTACTACCATTCACAAAGCATAACCATCACTGCAGCTCAGAGGAATGTGAGTGTTTGGTCCCATGACTTACTCAATGGTGTTGAATTGTTTATTATCTACTTGGAAAAGCAGCACTTAAAGCATCTCATTTGATTAAGCGTGATATAATTATATCTTTCTTATTTACAGAAGTAAAAAGCATAATGGCTTATTAATTAGGGCTAAAAGTTTGGAGACGAAAGTACTGATGCCTGCATCAAAAGAGATGAGAGGGAACTGGAACTGATTTTCAGACTAACGATAAATGTAGTGGACATCTGTTTATTACGCTTGGTTATCCACAAAACAGAATCATTTAAAGGGCACACTGTGTATGAATAAACCAAAACATGTGCTTAAAATCAACAAACTACCTTAAAGCCTAACCTGTAGACTAAAGAGCAGCACAGTAAATTCACTTTTCACCCAATATATGCACGATAAATTATAAGTTACAAAACTACTATTTATGAATTAAGTATAATAACAATTTTCCAAATGTTTGCTGTCACTCAACACCTGTAACAATAAGTTACTGTATAACATTCAACCTGATGAGCATCGACTCTGATCTTGTTCTTCACTTTCTCTGTCAAAGATTTTCTGTCCACTCAAAACAGTAATTGGTAGGTCTCTCTGTAATAAGTTAGTAAGGTAAAAGCAAATGAAGATCTGTTATTAAACACTTTCGCTTGAACATTTATCAAAGTTTGTATCTGAAAATGTATCAAATTAGAGGGATTCTTCATTAAAAAAACATAGTTCATTCATTTTAGTTTCATCTGATCATAGAAGCCAGTCCTATTTGTAGATCCAGTCCTGTCTGACAACTGATCATGCTGGAGATTGTTTTTGGATGAGCAAGGATATTTTTTCTTAAACCCTCCCGAACAACATGTGCTGATGTAGGGGCTGTTTAAATACGTTTTTTTTAAAAAGGTTTTCTGACCCTGAGACTCCTCGCCATGTATTAGGATGATATAGACACACATCCTCTTCCAGGCAGTTTCCTAACATTGCATGTTGATTGGAAATTCACTCATTTGTGAAGCTCAATTGTCTTTTGCAGGATATAAGAAATGTATTCTTTGGTTTTTCTCATTGTGTTGATGATTAAGGGATTTTGGGCTTTGTTTTCCCTCCTATATACACTCACCTAAAAGATTATTAGGAACACCATACTAATACGGTGTTTGACCCCCTTTCGCCTTCAGAACTGCCTTAATTCTACATGGCATTGATTCAACAAGGTGCTGAAAGCATTCTTTAGAAATGTTGGCCCATATTGATAGGATAGCATCGTGCAGTTGATGTGTTGTGGGATGCACATCCAGGGCAAGAAGCTCCCGTTCCACCACATCCCAAAGATGCTCCATTGGGTTGAGATCTGGTGGCTGTGGGGGCCATTTCAGTACAGTGAACTTGTCAATTTGAAATGATTTGAGCTTTGTGACATGCTGCATTATCCTGCTGGAAGTAGCCATCAGAGGATGGGTACATGGTGGTCATTAAGGGATGGACATGGTCAGAAACAATGCTCAGGTAGCCTGTGGCATTTAAACGATGCCCAGTTGGCACTAAGGGGCCTAATGTGTGCCAAGAAAACATCCCCCACACCATTACACCACCACCATCAGCCTGCACAGTGGTAACAAGGCATGATGGATCCATGTTTTTATTCTGTTTACGCCAAATTCTGACTCTACCATTTGAATGTCTCAACAGAAATCGAGACTCATCAGACCAGGCAACATTTTTACAGTCATCAACTTTCCAATTTTGGTGAGCTTGTGCCAATTTTAGCCTCTTTTTCCTATTTGTAGTGGAGATGAGTGGTACCAAGGCATTTTCGCCCACAGGACTGCCACATACTGAATGTTTTTCCCTTCACAACATTCTTTGTTAACCCTAGAAATGGTTGTGCATGAAAATCCCAGTAACTGAGCAGATTCTGAAATACTCAGACCGGCCCGTCTGGCGCCAACAACCATGCCACGCTCAAATTTGCTTAAATCCCTTTTCTTTCCCATTCTGACATTCAGTTTGGATTTCATGAGACTGTCTTGACCAGGACCACACCTAAATGCATTGAAGCAACTGCCATTTGATTGGTTGATAATTAATTGCATTAATGAGAAATGCAGGTGTTCATAATAATCCTTTAGGTGAGTGTATATATTTCTGAAAAACATTAAACCATGGCTGGATAATTTAATGTTCATAATCACCCTGGAGTTCTCAAAATTGTGAATATGAATGGGAATATACTTTTACTCATAAAAAAAAAATTCTAGGGGTGCCATTAATTGTGCAATTTTTTGCAATACCATTTTTTCGTACCTTAATGCACATTTCGCTGCAATTTTAAAGACAAATGTCCACATACGTGAACCCTGGTACATTTTTATTACATTGATATAGGTACATACTGTGGCGGTTCAGAATTCAAATATCAGTGGACTATTGCTAAAAAAAATAATGCTCTATCATGTTTGAAATATGCTCCACACCAAATCCAATCCTAAACCTTCCTGATGCAAAAATGACAATAAATACACATGTGTTAATGCAACCTTGCCATTTCAACTGTCTTTTACACAGATTTGTTGCACCAAAGTTACAAAAGACCAAACAAACCTATTGTCTATGAAAATTCAAATATATGAAGCTGAATATGTGTGAAGCTAACATTCAAAAGCATTGGTTTTCAATTACAGTATATCTGCATATTAATAATGTTTGAAGTCATATCATGATATTCTTCAAGTCATATCATGATATTCTTCACACTTTTTTGTGTGAAAATGTAGGCTTCATTAATCAAAGGCTGTATTTCTCAAAACCCAAACACTGCATTATTTTTGGGTGTTGCAGACAAAAGACTAGTATCATAAAACAATCACAGCATTTTCTGATTAGTCACAATTGTTTCACGATGCCAATCTTTTGTTTGGGACAGCCAAAAATAGTGCAGAGTATGTCAAGCTTTAGGTAAAATGATCCATTCTTTTGCTATTCGACTGAAATTATTCAAACGTAAAAAAACAAACCAAAGCCGATGCTGTTTGATTGATTTATTTAAAAAAAAAAAAAAAACTCAAATTCACTGGCTAATAGAACACAATTTGGTTTGACAAAAGTGAAGTAGCGAAAATGCCTCATCGCTGAAATACTGCCAGAGAAAATGCAACGTTATATGGATCTTGTTTTGTGCACTGGCACATTGACATGCTGGAACAGAACAGGGCCACCCAAAACTCTTGCCACAAAGTTGTAAGCACACAATTCTCAAATGTCATTGTATGCGGTAGCATTAAAATGGGTCTTCATTGGAATTAAGAAGTCTAGCCGAACCAACAAACCCAAATAAATTGGTTGCCTGATTCGTGCTTTAAGACGAATCAGAAATGCTGTACAAATTTCTGCTGGCGCACAGAAACAATGGTTTGTTTTGTAAGCATGATTAGCAACAACGCAGAGAACAAAGACAAATTATGTATCATTAATAATAAGTCAAACACATTGATGTTGTAAACACAAATGCCAAATGATTGCATCCAAAGCTGCTGCAGTGCAGCCACACATACTGTAAGTAATTATTTTTGTTAAGGGTTTCAGTACCAGACATGGTGTCCTCATCATCACATACTGTACAGGTGTAAGTGCAGGCCATATGGCAACATACATGTGCTTTTATCTTCAAGGTTGCTCATTAAAAGCAAAAAAAAGTTACCTGCTCAATTATTTTAGCATCTCGATAAATGTAAGGATCTTTATTTTTTTAGATATAGTGTTATTGCGTTTTAGCATTTGATGGCTATTACGTTGAGTAGACATCATTTAACAGTGTACCCCAATACCCTACCAATCTGTTCAAAGGGTGCCAATTTGCCTATGCAAAAGCTCAGGTCCACTAAGGTTATTTATTGCTCGTTGGGTAAGGAAAGTGAAATTTCCTCCCGCAGGCTCCGTGCACAGCTAACAGGAGGAGGAACACTGAAGCTGTGCCCCCAACACTCCACCACACAAGACCTTTATGATCATCATTAAAGCATTTTCCATTTTGTCACTTATCTCCTGTGCCCTTTGGCAAATCCTCACAGATATATTTGCCAGTGTCTCTATCCCTAACTGGGTCACTGCGCTAAGACGCTATGCTGCCATAGTGTACCGAACAGACACATCTTTTCCAACCTTCACGGTGGATAATGCAAGGACAGTGTCAAATATGATTATTATTGTGTGCCATATAACTCTCTCTTTACTTAATACAATGGTGCACTGATAGTTAGCTTCATATGTCTGTATAATGGCTGAGCTATAGGCCTTGTCTAATGCATTGTATTGTCTCTCCTTCATGCATAGAACTGTCAAATCTGTTGTACAATATAATGAGATTTTTTTTGTGTGCTAGAAACAGACGGTCTCCTCCAACCCAAGTCTATTCAGCTTCTTTTATGATTTTCTTCTCAGTTTCAGCAGTTTTTAAGGGTTCACGGCCAAGCAAGAGTTTGAGTAAGTATCCAAGTAATTCAGTGATAGGCACGAAGATAGACTAGTAGATAGAAGTCAGATATATTGGTGGATTTCTGCTTTTTTTTCTGAGACAAGCAAAAGGATAAAAGTGTAAAGAAATGTCTTATTTGCAATATAAGATAGCGGCCGCACAATTAACTGATAAGATGACACCACTCACTGAGATATCAAAGTACGACATGAATTTAGCAGACATGCATAATAGGGTAGAAATCAGTGGCTCATACCTTCACGTAATTGGACAATAATACTGTTCGATTTTCACAGAATATCATCTGATGGTTTTCCATTCAAATAACTATGTTTCTTTCTGTTAAATTATCGTTTCTTACATTATTTTAGTGTCTTGCTACTGTGTTTTTTATTTTTTGTCATGGCATCATTTTTTTACTGCAGCTACTGTATACTCATATAAAGCATTCACCTAAAATATTTACATATTGCAGTTAACTTTCTAGACCATCTCATGTTAGCATTTGATGTGAAGGAGGACTCTAATCTACAAGCATCACAAGGTCTTGTAAAGGAAGGACAACCTCAATAAGTGTGAGCTTCTTTGCTTGGTCAGGTTTCATTGTGTATCCTCAAATGAAATCCTATGGATGCCCACGATAGAAGTCTATTATTGTACATTCTCCTAGATTTTTTGGCAATGTTATAGGACTGCACAGTCATGTGTGTTGTACAGATTCAAACAAGGGAAAATTATATTTAATTACGCTATTACAGTCAAGCAGTTTGTTATAGTTTAAGCAGACAAACACAATAAAATCATTCAACTGTAAGCAGTATTTACATATTCTAAAGCCATCACAGTTCATTTGCACCTTTCTCCCACATTGGCTCCCGATGGACAATGCCTGACAGTCTGATTGCTTTCCCATTCATATTCATGTAATCTTTTTTCACATTACAATAAGTCAAGAGATGAGCAGTGTCAAAACAATGAGAGCAAATTCAGTATTAGTACTGGATAATTCTGCCTTTGCTGATGAACTTGGGATCAAACCTGTGTGCAGACTGCAGTGGGTGTTTTTTTGCAGTTTGATTGTACTTGTGAAAGATGCTGGTCTGACAATTTTATGATTCATAATTATATTCACACAATGCAAATGATGTTTGATGCAAATTGGTTTTCGCATTAGAGAGTAACTGTGAGAAGGCCAATCAGAGATGCATTTTGCACATCAACATAAGCATATCATCAGTGGATTACAAGCAATGTGAATTTAGAACAGCTATATGGTTCTTTCATGTGAGCGTCTTTAAAACTAATTTTTAAACGCAACATGATCTCGTTCAAAGTAAAATCAAATCTTTAAAGGCCAGCTGATGCCAAGTTGGGCCATGCAGAGAAAAAAAAATCTTAGCCTCTATGCTGGTAGATAGATACGGAATGCAGGTAGACCTTTTAATAAAACACAGAGCATGGATTCCACTAAATTTTACCCTTGCTGAATTATTTCCAGTAATAATGGCCACAAAATTACTCTGGGTAAGGAATAATGAAGGTTTTAAGACAATGAAAGGCGAAAAGAATAAAGAAAATACCAGAACTGCTTTTTTTTTTTTTTTTTTACTGCTGTTACGTTTTCCAATATAATAAGCAAATGGATAAAACCCTAGTACTAAATTGTTTTCTTCCTTTACAGGTAATCATGTCAAAATTGCCTTGATATTAGTTTTCTCCTCGTGTGTGTGCATGCATGTGTGCGTGTGTTGACATTGGCTTTCAATGAAAATGGAGCAAAGTGTCAGATATGTGGCTCGCTGTGGTCACTGGAAATAATTACTCTCTCTGGGCAAAATGAATGATGCCTGGTTGTACCGTTGTATATAAAATATCCTGATAAAGTGAATATATTTTGTGAGGTTAAGTGACAAGAGACGGACAACACTGATGTAAGTGGTTTAGTGAAGCACCGAGGTTATTTCTGAAATTCAATTTGTCTGTACGAGTTATGATACGCTAAAACATGTAAGACACTGAAGTGGGCAATAAGAGCAAAATTTTGGCTGCCCAGTAAGAAAACACTTTACTCTTGTCAAGTGAAGATGCATTTGCAGAGCAAATTTGTATAGAAAACTGCATGTCATCATCTGGCTGAATTTGTAATTGACTGAAATAGCTTTCTGTACCAAGAAAATGATTTAACACAAAATTAAACAACAGGACAAAATGACATTTTCCACATAAATCGCTGGATGTTTCCAGGATCTATACTCCTAAGTACTATACTCATATAGATCCTAAGGTTTTAGACATATTTTTTTTAATGCAAAAACTTTTAAAACTGCTTCATGTCTAATGGCTACCAAAAAATAATTTTAAAATAAAAGTAACAGGCCTACACACATAAGATACTGAAGAAAAAAGTTCACATTTTATCATATAGGCAGAAAAACACTTTGGGTGGATAATATTGTGTATTTCTTTGGTCATTTGTATTGTATCATGGAAATATGGTGTATGTAACGTGCGGAGGTTGTGAAATCAAGAGGCTTCAATGAAGGAGTCAATAAAGAATAGAAGTTTACTTGGCATCAAAACACTCTAGACATTTACATACAATAAACATGGACAAGGGAGAACTCAAAAGGATAGGTATTTAAACACAGGAACTAAGGACTTAAATTGGACACAGCTGGGGAAACACAGGTGGGAAGCAATCAACTAATAATGACAAACAAAAACAGGAAAGACCAAATATGGGCAAAACACGTGGGGAATGACCTAAATAAACACAAGGAGACAAGAAAACGAAACTAAAGCCAGACAGACATGTAACAGTACCTCCCCTTCCCGGAAAGGCGAATACTGCGCCGCAAATACAATCAACAAAAAAAACAAAGATAACATCACTGGGGCGGGATCAGGAGCCTCGGGAGGCCATGGCGGATCTGGAGCCTCGGGAGTCCATGGCGGATCTGGAGCCTCGGGAGTCCATGGCGGATCTGGAGCCTCGGGAGTCCATGGCGGATCAGGAGTCTCGGGAGTCCATGGCGGATCAGGAGTCTGCAGCGATGGGGATTCTCCTGACCCACCCACCCTCCCCACTACCCTGGCCCAACATTTTCTTGGGGAGGATTACAGTTCTCGCCTGCCAAGTGTAGTGTGGTTGGCCAGAGAGTGAAGAGTCTGGAGGGTGCTCAGGAAGCACAGTCACTAGAGGGCGCTCTGGAGGACGCTGTGGAAGCGCAGGCTCTGGAGGGCGCCGTGGAGGGCGTTCGGGAAGCGCAGTCTCTGGAGGGCGCTCGGGAAGCGCAGTCTCTGGAGGGTTAGAAATCCACACTCCCAGCTGTAATCTAGGGGCTGGGATAGGCCGTAATCGCGGAACTGGATCCGGGAAAGACTCTTGGGGTGCTCGTACAGCGCGGGCTCAGAGGGGCGCTCAGGCAGCGTGAGCTCGCGAAAGTGCTAATTCAGCACTGGCTCGGGAAAGCGCTCTTGCAGTGCGGGCTAGTAGAAGCGCTCGGGCAGTGCTGACTTGGAGATGGACGGGCTAAGGGAAATCGCGGGAAGCAGAGTGAGCACATTGGGGCAGTATAAGGAAGAGTCCGGCTCGTGGTGAGCTGGAGTGTCTCACTGCTTTTGAATGGGAGATGAACTAGACTGGGAAAAATCTAAGTAAAACTCAGAATTATCTAGCTCTAGGACTACATTTAGAAAATCAACAACAGGTCTAAAGACATCGCTAGTGGGAATTAAACAAAACAAATCATCTCTGAGTCCCATCCAAAAGTAGAGATTAACAGCAGACTCACTCCAACTAACCAGATGAAAAATGCTCAGCAACTCGTCCACATACTGATCCAATGGCTTATTTCCCTGTTGGAGCTCACAAATGGGGTTAGCTGCCCAATCCATCTTTATGTTAAGGTCCGTGTATCTGTAACGTGTGGTGGTTGTGGAATCAAGAGGCTTCAACGAAGGAGTCAATAAAGAATAGAAGTTTACTTGGCATCAACACACTCTAGACATTTACATACAATAAACATGGACAAGGGAGAACTCAAAAGGTCAGGTATTTAAACAAGGACTTAAACTGGACACAGCTGGGGAAACACAGATGGGAAGCAACTAATAATGACGAACAAACACAGTAAAGACCAAATATGGGCAAAACATGTGGGGATGACCTAAATAAACACAAGTAGACAAGAAAACAAAACTAAAGCTAGACAGACATGTAACAGTGTAGTGATATACCGTGTCACGAGACTGATGTATTTATTAGACATTATACTGTGGGCCTGCCAGGCCAGAAAACAATAAAGAGATTCAGTACAGCATTGATAAATCGCCTTATTTTTTCTTATTTGCATATAAAATGTAATTTAAATGGATAAACTAGATAACCAAAACTTCATAAAAAAGATTCATTTAACATATATTAGGGCTAAAAGTTATGTTATCATTGTGTCTTCCAAAAATCCCTTTTGATTTTCCATTTTATGTGGAAGATAAAAGGATAAGTTTTGAATAATTTACTGGTCGTTCTTTTTTATGAAGTTAACATGAATTAAGAGTATTTCAAGCTTATTATAAAATTATATTATAAAAGTTTTATTAAAAAGTATAATTTATTTGACAACACACCTCAGTTTAAATCATTATCCACTGTGATCACTGGCATCCCCTGAACCATTGAAACTGAGGAACTTTTGGTCACACTTTTAGGGTCCAATTCTCACTATTACAAAATATTATTTATGGCTTTTGTCTCTATAACGTTAAACTCAATCGGTTGGTTTATTAATAGCTAGTAAAATAGTTATAATAATAATATAATATAATAAGTTCAGGTATTGGGTAAGATTAGGATATAGAATAACAAAATAATACGCAACTTAAAGGCAGGGTAAGCAATTTCTGGAAGCCAATGTTGATCCATGCCCCTACAACAAAAGAGTCTCACCCTTATTTTGATAGCTCCACCCTGCACAAGCAATCCAGGGAACGGTTAGCTCTGTGAAACAAAGTGAGCGGCATGACAAATCTCCTGCCCCATTCACACTAGCAGCTACTTTTGTCGCTGTATGTCGCTAGAGGCTCGCGATGAGGTCGCTAGTGGGCGTTCTTATTTCTCGTTTCTTAGTAATGTCATTGTTGACAGCGAATCAGGTTTCTTGCCGCTAAATACAAACATACAAACAAAAATTAAAAAACTGAGAAACAGAGAGTTCTTTTTTCCATTCCGTGCATTTATCTATGGAAAAAACGCAAACGCCGCCATCACTGCTGGAGCTGAAAGGAGAATGAGCACATGAGCACTATCATCTTCATTCCTATTGGCTGTCGCTCCTTAAAGTTGCTGGACACGCCCACATCTGGGGCCTAATGTACAAAGACTTGCATAATAATAGCATTAAGAGGGTCCTTGTAAACGCACTCACTGCCATTGCCATAGACTAAGGGTTGTATACATTTGCAAATGCTTTTATATGTTCTAAGTCAC
>JAUMHQ010000105.1:2981839-2997904 GCA_032361165.1 Enteromius paludinosus | reverse complement strand
CCCTGAAACAACACACAGCACTACCGAACTCTTCGAATGTTCCTTGTCTGTTCGATTATGTCATTAATTGATCTTTATCTCACATCTATGCCATATGTACATGTACAAACTACTACTACATATACTATAAAACATTACTTTGGTATAAAGCTGCTTTGCAATGATATGTATCATGAAAAGTGCTATAAAAATAAATTTTAATTGAATTGAATTGAATCAATGTATGAAAACTAAATTAATTGTAATCTTTCTAGAAAGTAGGAAAAACATGAAGATGGAGCTGCTGTTGCAGTGCCACTGCTTTAGATGGGTTCTTTGCTCAAAAGCTGCTAAAGGTTGGGATACACTGCTGAGCGTGATTTCCTGAGACGTTCCTGGATCAACCAATCAGACTTGAGGGATCATTTTTTCAGAAAATATCTGTTTTAGTCTTATGATCAAGGTTAGGTGCTTCTACACCATTATTAATCAGCTGTCATTTCCCACTGTTTTTAGGAATACATTTTGAGTAGGGTCTTAGTCTTAATTTTGGACAGTAATGTTGATCCAGAATTGACAAAAAATATTGATCCAGGATCATGTCTTAATTGGCAAAATCAAGATGACCGGGATACACTACAAGGAATTAAAAATGCTATGAATTATACACTTAACAACTGAGGATCACATTCCAGAGTTTGTAGTTGTTCTGCACACAACAATACCAAACAGAAACAGGAGATGCATGAAGAATGAATACAATATGCGTACTAAAATCGTGTCTGTAATTGTCATACACTACGTCATTTTTTAAGAAATCAAATCTGCAGACTTGCTCTGAATTTTGCCAACTAGCGTGAACATCAGAGTGTAAATAAAGGGAAAAAGCCATGTAGTGTATTCCAGCAATAAGAAGTTCTTCTTATGTTCTCTTTATATTGATGAGCATAAATATCAACATCATCGTACACAGTATGTCAAAAGACACAGGTAAAGTCACACAAAATATTTAGCTTAAACGTAACTCGATGTATAACGGAAACACTCAAATATTTAGTAGATCTACTGTAAATAGGTTCTAACTTACAACTGGTGAAAATAAATCAGAAGTATGAAATGCAAATTTGCGCTGAATGCGTTTCAAGCTCTCACACTAAATGTCTTTTCTACCTAGTAACTGACAATCTTTAACAGTCAATTTATTCTTCAAGCATGCATAATCTATAAGCATTTTAATCCAATTATATAACGAGAGCATTGCAGCTATACTGTACGTGTCCCATGTTCCATATGCAAACAGAATTACTTGACACGGGGAGCACTGGATTCCTGACCCTCAGTGGAGGTCTTTGGGGGATCTTGGCAGTCCAACAATCAAGCCTCGGCTGTGGGAGAGGGACTGGAAGAGCTCTCTGGACGCAAAGAAGACGTCAGACTGGAGCATGCGTACTTACATCTAGAAACCTGTGGATGACGCCACCGCTATTATCATTTTGTAATTATCAAAAAGACATTTGTAGCCTCAGGTCATAAGCCAGAGCAAACAAGGTTTTAAGGCACATGTGTCATGGATTACGTAAAAGCTGTGAAATCGGTGTGTATCCTGTCAGGAAACCAAAGATGAGCAGCATTACCTAAAACTGATTGGCTAATTTAGGGCCTGGTGGCTAAGTTTTCAGAGACAAAAAAGAGGAATATGGTAAAAATTTATAAAGATTTGACAATGGGGAAAGTACATGGAGTTTAAAGGCAGACTTAATGAATGAATGACTTTTTTTCCCCAACATAAATATTAACCTCAGCTGGTACTGCTGGTAATTTACTGTAGGTGAACCGTAAAAGAAATTGTCACAACCCCAAGCTTGTCACGACTTGTTTGTTCCTTCACCATTATTGATCATGTAAATAGAGACCAGACACCAACATGGACAGTTTAACAACATTACACTCCTTTACACCAATAAGGGCATCATTCCAAGTAATGCTGATATATTTTTGAAACGGTCATTACAACACTGTAAATTTGTCATTTCTACTCAGTTTTAGGCCTTTTCAAGGTTTCATTCAATTTTCTTTATCCGTGATTCTATTTAAAGTGGTTTTAAAAGTGCAGCCAACCAGTTAATTACTATAAGTGCTTTGTTGCACCACCTCACCACATATTATATCCCCTCGTGGGATATTACTCTATGCAATTACTGTGCCGTTGAGCTCAAAGAGACTCATTTAAAAAGTAAATGAAATTAAACGCCAAGACAACAGCGACACTTGGTGGCTAAGCAGACACAAACAGCCTCTCTGTCCAGCGCCTCCAGTTACCCAACCAAAACACACCAGTAAATTTTAAAGACTGTTTAGACACTTGTCCTTGGCTTCAATGAAGCATCTGGTTTATTAAGGCCAAGTTGATAAAGCATTACCTTGAATACCTCTCTGCTTCACTGAAACCAAGCTAGCTATCAGCTAGTGACAAAAAGCGATTAAATTTTATATCAAGGTCAACGTGTCAACATTTGATGGCTGATTTGGCTGGTTTAAGGGCTAAATTAGCCTTGATACGTCAAACTATAGATTAATGATTGTTATTGTGGTGTTTGACAGCCTGGCTATAAAACAAAAAACCTGTTCAACCACGTTTGCCTTGAGCTTGACCTTTTACCAATTCATACAGAAGCTTTCAGCACACGGAACAAACACAGAAACATAATAGCCAGACAGTGACCTCAAAACTGACTATTTTCATTGATGAGTTGCATCATAACCTTGGCGACTGATTACAATTTGACATACTTATTGTAATGTAGGTTAAGGGCACCAAAGACAAAGAACTATTTATCACTAACAAGTTTCATTAATGGATGACAATACTTATTTGTCATTAGTCATTATTCCTGGCTGGGATTAATAAATAAATGTATGTAAGCATTCACTGTTAATGCACTTGCTGAAACATACAATTAATGATATTTAAAGAAAGAATGGTTTTCTATAGAAGGGAAATTATAGAGGAGAATGTTAAAACAGATAAAACTCTTTAACAAATATTTCATATAGTTCCATGTTGATTGACTAAAACGTTCAAATCTAATTTAATTTAAAAGGTCAATAACACAGCATAACTGTTCGAAGAATTTATCTGAAACTGAATGTTTAAACAAGACTGTAACTCCTGTCCTATTTTTGACTTCTACTTGCTCATACAGTATCTTGCAGTGCAGTGCCCCCCATGTGGATTTTTATTGTACTGGCATTACTCTAAAAGTGTAATACATAATATTCCATAATATTTAAAGGTTTGTAACCTTTTTTGTAACCAACTGTAATTTGTTATTTGGTAAGTTAATTTAATTCCTATGCAAAAAAGATACAGAATACTGGTTCCTGCTGCAGAATGCAGAACAGTGTCATCAGACACTGGCCTAGATAAAATGTTATTCTATCCTTGTAAAAACAGCATTGTGACATTCCAACAGACATGAACAAACAAATATGTTGTTAGCTGCTTTGTTGTTTGTACAAGAGTGAGTTTATAGTTGTTATGTGTGGAATCCTCACATCCTGTTTCAACTGTTCTTGTACCACATATTTTTGGGGAATCTTAATATTAATTCAGTTGTTGCTCAAATTTTTAAAGATTTAAACACTCAGGCAAGAGTCAGTTTATCTGACCTCTGGGTAGCAAGTGACTTGGCCACAGATTTCCACTGACATTATAAAGTTGTTTTGTGATCACAGGGTATGAATTCAATGTTATAGTCTTTTACAAGAACTACATAACATTGAATACATTTTCCAGCTTTTATTCGATTTTTACATCAGGTTTCACTTTAAAGCGCCACTATTTTGGATTTTTGAAAACAATCTTTCATTCAGTGTGTAACACGTTCTAAGTGAATGAAAACATCCTGCAAAGTTGTAAGTCTGAAAGTGCAGCGTGTATTAATTTATTGTCTCTCAAAAGAAGGAGTGGACTCTGAATCATTGAAACAAGTGTCCCAAGCCGTTTCATGTTGACCTCAAAATAAAATATTAGCATATTGCACTAGGTGCCGCTTTTGGAGCTTTAAAAGCTCACAAACACTGCTTTAAATTAAGTTGACCAAAGACGGGAGAGGTTTGGGGAAAGAAAATAATGATTGAATTAATCATTTGGAGTTGTTTAACAAATAAGGTCAAAATAAATTCATCTTATGAGAAAATGTAAGTGTTTTTTGACCTTTGCATGCATGTCAACTCCCAAAAGCCGAAATGTGGACCTTTTATAACCCATTGTAGTGGCACTTTAACAAATGAATTGCCCTATGCTGCATCTACATCAAGCACCCCTCCATGCCATTTACCATTCATTCATTCTACCATTTTTTTAACTTCTCTGTAAGCAATGACTGTAAAAGTGATAGTTAGAAAGGTGCTTTTCTGTAACACATTGCTGTAAAATGCTGTATATTCCTTCTTTTGATCTCCCTTTTCCCCTTTATATCTATAAGTCTTTTTAAGCCCTTGTAGTGATCTGCATCAACTCTTCTCACTAATAAGACCAAACCACATCAAATCAGCCCTTTTGTGAGTCGTACATCCTCAAAATCACCAGTAGAGGGTGAACAAGGGAGAAATACATTCTATTGTCTCACTTACAGTACACTTTTGTATTTGCAAGCTACTCCAACTTTTCTACCTGACAAAAACAAATATTTGTCATGAGCTTTGAGATAAAAAGATGTGATGTCAGAACATTGCTTCCTAGGGCTCCTCACAACTTAAATGACCAGTATCTTTTATTAAACAAACAGTGAAGATGATATTGTACTGTCAGGAAATGTATGAGTCAGTAGTTTCTGCCTACACATTTCCCCAGTGGTTACTTCTGTAACACCAACAATTTTTCCCTTTGCCCTAAGCAATCAAACATTTTAAAAATAGAAAGATTCCTTCTATATCCTAAAAATACGAAAAAAATGCAGCATTAGAAGCATAGTGTGGATTATGTTCATTTGCATAATATGCATTTAGCAGAGATAATAAATGTGGGAAATATCCCTGGCAGAAAGTCTATCTTATCTAAATAGGAAAAAAATTATTATTATTTGGCCTGAAGCACTACAAAATTTTCCTTAGAGGTTTCCTCGCTCAGCGTTGCAGAGAAGTGTATCAAGCATTTAAAACTGCTATGCTTATATTGGCTGATTTTTCAGGAAGGTTGTAAAGTAGAGTTATACAACTATACCACAATAATTCTCATTCATACATCATATTTGATACATCATATTAAGAAATATAAAAAATACTGATGTGTTTTTCTGTAATCCATCTGTTAAGTATCATTCTATATTGTGTTAATCCAGTTAAAATAGATTTTCTGCTAATTTAAAGATTAAAAACCCAATTAGTGACTGCATGCACTCTGTTTTACAATGAACAATCTCTGAACACAGCCCATTAAAACTCAGCACCAGTAAAAGCAGAACTGCAGTGTTGGCCGTTCAGAACAAAGAGGAGACATTTCAACAGCAACCTCTTCAAGGTTACTGGATTGGGCTTCATAAAATTGATGAATTCTGGACCCGAGTTGAAACATTAACATTATTTACAGTTTCTTTGGCCATGTCAGCCCATCTGTTTGCAGTTATTCACTTTTCAGAGCTGAAGGGACCAGCGGAGCACATAATGCATTGTTACTATCTGAAGGGCAACTTCTGCTACCAATTCACCTTTGAGTGCCTTAATGGGCTGAATGACACTGGACTTTTATTTATTTTATTTTATTTTTTTAACCAGTTCTAAAATTCTGAACTGTGTATTATATATATATATATATATACATATATATACACACACACACAGTGGGTAAGGAAAGTATTCCAACTCAGTTACATTTTTCACTCTTTGTTATATTGTAGCCATTTGCTAAAATCATTTAAAGTTCTTTTTTTTCCTCCTTTCTGTACACACAGCACCCCATATTGACAGAGAAAAAAAACACTAAATTGATGACATTTTTGCATATTATTGAAAAAAAAAAATACATGTCACATGGTCCTAAGTATTCAGACCCTTTGTTCAGAAGCAACAAGTTTTTCCACATCTAGATGTGGGGATTCTTTGCCATTCCTCTTTGCAGATCCTCTCCATTTCTGTCAGGTTGGATGGTAAAAGTTGGTGGACAGACATTTTTAGGTCTCTTTCTCCCGTCTCCCGACTGCGCCTCTGGAGCTCAGCCACAGTGATCTGTGGGTTCTTCTTTCCCTCTCTCACCAAGGCTCTTCTCCCCTGATAGCTCTGTTTGGCTGGACAGCCAGCTCTAGGAAGGGTTCTGGTCGTACCAAGCGTCTTTCATTTAAGGATTATGGAGGCCACTGTGCTCTTAGGGACCTTAAGTGCAGCAAAATGTTTTGGTAACCTTGGCCAGATCTGTGCCTTTGACCTCAAGATTCTCATCTGCTCTGACATGCATTGTGAGCTGTAAGGTTTTATTTAGACTTGTGTGTGCCATTCCTAATCAAGTCCAATCAGTATAATCAAACACAGCTGGACTCAAATGAAGGTTTGGAACCATCTCAAAGATGATCAGAAGAAATGGACAGCACCTAAGCTAAATATATGAGTGTCACAGCAACTGTGGACCATTTACTTAGGACCATGTGACGTTTCAGTTTTTCTTTTGTAATAAATCTGCAAAAATGTCAACAATTCTGTGTTTTTCTGTCAATATGGGGTGCTGTGTATACATTAATGAAGGAAAAAAAATAACTTGATTTTATGCAAATGGCTGCAATATAACAAAGAGTAAAAAATGTAAGGAGGTCTGAATACTTTCCATACCCACTGTATATTATTATTTATTTATTTCCCCCCCCCATGAATGATTAATCATATCCAAAATAAAAGTTTATTGTATTTGTTTTGGTCACATCAAAGGACACATTGATTTATTAACTACCCCCACACACACACAAACATATATATATATACACATGCATACATACATACACACATACATACAAAATTTCAGTAAAAATGTAAACAAAAGGATGTGATGAGGAATTAAAAAGTGAAAATGTTGTGTTTACATCAAAGATGCTTATGTGTTCCATTAGAGATGACCTGATATCATATAAAAGCAGAAAAAAAGAGACTGCACTTACAGGTATATCTTCAGTATAGCCTACTATTTCCAACAAACATAAAACTACTTTCCCTGTGTGTCCTGATTCAACCACACCATCAATGGTGTTGGTATTGTCTACTTTATATCGATCTGGGATGCATTTCCCAAAAGCACTTTTTCTGTTTAACTCTATAACTAATGATGGAACTTGCAACCATAGTTGCTTTTAGGAAATGCACCCCTGATTGGTTAAAGCGGAACAGGCATGTCTTAAAGAGTAACTACTGGTCAATAAGGTTTCCAGCCACTTGAGATGAAATGAACAAGGTCAAATGAGCTGGCGTAAAGTAATAGGAGTGAGGAGAGGTTTAATACATTGTACACAATGCAGAAAAATAGGAACACTAAATATGATATTTAAAGGCGTATATGAATAATTCTTCATGTTTAAAATGTGGCCATAATGCTACATAATGTGGTAAACTATTAATTACAAATGTAGCCTAAGAATAAGAAAGTGGAAGACTGAAGAAAGCCAAAATAATTAGCTACTTCCAAACTCTTAGATTTGTGCTACTGTACAAAAAACTGGAAGGTTTATGACAAATTCATGATTGTTATTCAGGAGTAGAAATGTGGTTTATGTCTTATGTCAACTATTCCCAGCATTCTTAAAATGGACATGCAAGAATTGTAAAGGAAATCTGGCCATATTTTGGATATTTAGGATATGGATTGTGTTTAGTAGTATTCTGAGGCAAAACTATTTTGTATTGGAAATTACTTTTTAAATTTTGGAGTTGAATGGCCTACATTGTCCTGCTAATGATGATTGCACACTTTTTGCATAGCTGAGAAATTTTGCATCATAAAAAGTACAATTTACTAATACTAATAATATTAAACGACAGTGACAAAGTTGAAGAAACAACTTAAGTTAACTAAGTTCAGCCGCTGATAAACTAAAAAAAAGAGTATTGCTCTGGGATTGCTTAAAGTATGTTGTTGTTGTTGTTATTTTGCAAAACTAGTTAAGTCAGTTACAAAAACGTAGGCCCAATTTGAATCTGCAAAGTAGCCAAATACAGGTCCGTGATATCGCTTAGAACTTAGGTACGTTTTCTAATTTCCTTAGGAAATCAGCATGTGATGGAAATAAAATGAGTTGCCAACTCGCCTCGACTTCATCCACGGTGTACCGACGTCTGCCACTAGATGCCATTCTCCGCTCTCCTTGAGCACCAATGTTGGGTGAATGTGAAGCGAGGTGTTTTTCTCCTCCTCCAAACCTGTGATGAAGCCGTGTTCCAATGAAAGCAGGTGGAATTCCCCCTTTCAACCAATGGGGCTCTGCCCTCGCAACAATCCTTTCGAAAAGGATGTGTGGGCTCGGTTATGGCGCTGGCGTGAAGTTGTTGGAAACGGACAATCCCAGGAAGCAGGATTTTGGCTACTACTACACCAGCTCAAGCTTAGGGCTGCCCGCCTGAATGGGAACAAGTGAGCAGACCATTCATATTTGCTCACACGTACACCTTGGAAGCCACTTCGGCGACGAACTATTGAAAATAGTGATTTCAACAAAAGTTGCTCTGTCAAAAGCGAGCACGCATGAGCAAGAAGAGTAACGTTAACCTCGGGCTAAAAAATAAGGCATGGATCGCAGGAGTTAGACTGAGTTCTGACTGCCTTCGAGCTGTTTGTGTTTTTAACTGAGGAGGAAAACTAAAACAGTCACCATGCCTGCCAAAACAAAGTACAATTTAGTCGATGATGGACACGATTTGCGGATTCCTTTGCATAACGAGGAAGCATTCCAACATGGGATTAATTTTGAAGCAAAGGTAAGTTTCTTTTTACACCAAGACGTGTTTTTCAGCAGCATGCTTTGTTTACATCCTGCTGCGAATCCTGTTTCCAGTCCCAGGAAACATTTAAAGTTGTTTTGCCACTTGTTTACATACTGTATTGTCAGTTTAATTGAGCGCGTCAATTCTGAAAGCACACTAAGCCCAACTTGTCGACAGGCGATCTAATACGTTTCATCTCGTTGGCTTTGATTTCCAGTATATCGGTAGTCTGGATGTGGCTCGACCCAACAGCCGTGTGGAGATTGTTGCGGCCATGAGGCGAATAAGGGTGAGTTTTTATGGAACCGGTTTACTTTTACTGCTTCCTAGTGTCGAGTCGGCTTACAAAGTTTACAAATGTCAGTATTTAGACCTGGATTCGTTGGTTTCCTAATAAAGCGCCACGACGTGACTCAGCCTCTATTCCGCACGGGTGGTCTCTTCATGCCCCGAGCAGCAATCAAAATACAAAAGCAGGACAGATCAATGAGCAAATTGCTTACAAAATGAAAGGGATGGATATTGATAGCTCTGTCAAAGTTGCTTTGATGCACACACACCGGTTCTGTACGTTACGTCGCCTTTGGCAAGCGCAGTGTTTGTGGATTTTCATGTGTGTAAACAGAATTTTTTTTTTTCAGAGCTCTTTGAAGTGGGGGTCTTCTGTGGAAAGCACTTAAAGGGCCAGTTTTGGCGCCCACCAATCATACTGATGAAAATGCACCGGCTTCCTGTGTAGCTAGATCCCCTTGATAAAGATATTCTACAGTGCTATCGTGTTTTGTGTTTAAAGACATTTCCCTGTTGGATGGAGTGGTTCATATGAAGTCCTCATATGTAGAAAGCTAGTGTTCACTGCTCCCTCCTGTAAAACTCACTTTAGACCATCATATTTGAAAGCACAAAACTTAATGTGTTTGTCCTTCCTATTTCACCATCAGTAATATAATACGTCCTGTTCAAAATGTTTTATTCTCCTTCCACTTAAAGAAAAACAACAGGTTATTTATCACATTTCATTCCTTATCATTGAGGCTTTAAGTGTGATCTTCAAACCAACCTGTTGTTGTCAGTTTGTATTCTAGCAGGTTCTCAAACATGCACTATTTTATTACTGGCAGGGAGAGTTTAGTTTTACCTGTAGATTTCTACAGTACTTCCTTTTTCCTGGTAAATTTGGCATTGTATAGCCTGGCTATTGCGATTACAGTGACACAGTGTAACAATTGAAAAGCTTTTTTTTTTACTACTTCTTCTCTCTCGACATCCTGAATTCCAGCATGGCAGCAGACACCAGGTGCAAACGATCCTATTAACCTTTTCAGTGTGCTGGACCCCCTGCTAAGGTCTGCTCATTAACGGGCAACTATACATGCCTATAAACCAGGGAATTATTGTGTGGTAAAGCTCAAACACAAAAGTTACACAAAACCAATAATGCTGTAGCATTTAAGTAGTTTTATGATCAAGCGGTAACAGCATTGTTTGAAGTTAACTTGTTTGGGCTTGCAGTAAACTGCCCTACTAAGACAAGATGTATACATAACACATGACACATTATTCATTTATTTAGTCTTGTATTGATTCCATATAATTTTTTACACTCTTTTCTACAAATGTAAGCTTAGTTATTTCAAACCTATCCTTCACAGGAAAGATTTTGTCTCATCTATTGATTTATAACACATTTTTGCACAGCGCATGGTGGCTGTGGCTCAAAATATTGATCATTTTGAGGGGTAGTTTTGTGCAGCAATGTTTACAAAAGAGAACCTGCTTGTTTGATTTCAAGTCCCATTCACTGTAGTTTATTTGGCAAGCAGTTTGGCAAGCAGCTACTCTGTATTGTTATTGTCTATTGTTTACTGCTCACTGTTTGTTGCTATTGTGTACTTCTTTCACAAAATGTCCATCATGGTGTATGATAATATGTTCTAGCATAGGACATGTAGCATCCGTAGAATGCAGTTGGCAACTTTAGACTGGTAATGTCAATGTGAAAGCTTCATGTAGTGCATAAATAGTGTTAAATATAATTCTGGTGTCAGTGCTTTCTGTTCTCAGGTATTTCACTTTGTAGGATTAAATGATGTGGTGTCTGTATATGAAAGGAGAACCTTTCAATGGCTGTCAGAAATCATTTCTGTTTAATCGTCCTTTGATCTTAATTGCCATCACCTCGATTAAAAGAATATGGGATGAAGAGATCCAGTGAATCGTGAAAGGTTTAACTTAACTCAAATAATGTAGTGAAAATATTGAGGTGAGATCGGTTGCCTAAGACATTTTGGTCAGTAGTTAAATGCGCGCACACACACACACACACACACACAGACAGACAGATAGACACTATTTATGCAGGAAAGGGTGATTTAGAGTCTGTTGAGGAATTAAAAGCTTGAAGTCGACAATCACTGGTCATTTTCACCACACCCAGCTTCCATTTACTAAGCTGGAGTCCAAAATGTTTATAGCCTGTCATGTTTTGTTTGGTACAAAGAATAATTGTTATTTTAATCATCTAATAATAGAGACATAAGTGTAAACATCCCTAAAGAGTGTAAAAAATGTGTTATGTCCGGAACGAAAGTTTATTTTTATAGTGCTTCAGTTTATTTCCATATGGAGCTTTCTCGATTTACTGTCTTTTCATTCTTGAGCATCACAACAAATGGCTTCAAATCCACTTGAGCTCCTTCCTTGACTTTTCAGGCCAAAGATGGAGATTCACTTAAGCAGGAGTAGTGGTTTGTTTTACACCCGTGTGTGACAAGTGTTTTCATTGAAGACTAAGTTATAGGCGTACTTGAATGTTTACTCTAGCTTCATTGATTTACGAGATGCCTAACAGACACCTTGTAAGAAAGAACCCGAGTGTGACATTATCTTTGTGGAGGTGATTAGCATTGAGTAGATGTCGCTGTCAGATTTGGAAAGTGGGAATATTTACAGTCTTGCAATCCTCCCGTAAAAGCTTTCAGACTCATAGCCCAGCGCACTTTGCTCCTATTGCTGTGTCTCTAATTTATTGCATTATATATTGTTAGCTTTAAGATGGTCAAGCCTCACTCTGCAAAAATTGATGACCTGCACTTTAAAATGGCACCTTAATTAACTGACTGATTAAGGGATGTTATGAATGAGTTCCTGTGGGCTGAGATCCAACATTGTGGAAATGTTGAGTTCTGATTTATAGTTTTGAATTTATAGTTTTGAATAGCGTTTTTATTTTTAAAGCTTTTCTTCATTGATTCTAGCTAAAATGAGGTGATCCTGCCTTGCTTTTATACAATGCTGTTATCTGGTTGATATCAGTCCCAGCTTAACCCTGTCAGCAAAATGAATTGCCTTATTCATATGGCAACATCATTTTTTTTTAAGGCATTCCCTGATTCCGAACGTTTTAATAATCTGAAGAACCTACAAAGAACCATTTGTGCATTGGAAAGTTTCTTAAATGGTAAAGTTTCTTAAATGCCAGTAAAGTTTTTTTTTTTTTTTTTTCTAAAGAGTGTACTGTTACTGGTTTCACAACAGATTTCTACTCTACAGGGTTAGGTAGAGGGCTAAGTGCAACATTTGGGACAGGGCCAGTAACTCTGAAGTTGTCACTGAATAGATGCTTTTCTGTTCTCCTTCAGTTATCTCTGTTGAAGCAGAAAGGTCACATAGAGTGCTCCAGTGACCATTATTGATTCTCCCTTTCTGTTCCCCTCTATCAAACACCTTTTTGGAGGGAAAGTTTAGAGTTTAGCCCAACTGTTGCTCCTGGTTAATGTATAACTTGGGTCTTTGAATTTTAAATTCAGAAAAAAAAACAAAGTAGCGACAGTAGATCTTTTCTTCTGTTTTGTGCTGCATACATCACCAGTAGGGCCAGTTATGAAATTGCAATTAAACATTACAATGACAATTAATAATTAATTATTAATAATTGTTTACTAGATGATCTATTACATGCATTTATAAAATGGGGTGAATCAAACGGGAGAAAATGAATGTCTTTACTAATATTCGCTTTTGTCCGTCTGAATAGCTGGATGACATTTTGACTGCACCGTACAGGATCCAGCCATAAGAGAGGCTGTTGGCCAGGATCCATTCTGTTGATGTGCCTCATTTTGTCTCCAAAGGGCCTCTTTGGATTTAGAAAAGCTCTCTATCCCCTCAAGAACTGAACATCCTCTGTGTAACATTGACTAGCGTCAGAACAACAAAGCCATAGGATACTCGAGCCTGTCCCCTTCTTAACCATAGTAACAGAGAACAGTAAATTGACTCATAACTCTTTTCCTTTCTCCTTGGAGTGTCTTTGCCTTGCGATCTGCTACACGGATAGCTTCCACCCCAGAAAATGTCTTCTTAAAAACATGTTTTGTTTGCGTTTTAATGCATCCCTTTTTTAGAGACCTTTCATTTGAGCAAATGAATATTCTGCCCTAATTTGATCCTTCTTTTTAATTAACGTCTACAGTGGCTCTAAGGTATAACTCATTCCTTGTGATTCTCTTTTTTTTTTTTTTTCTCTCTCTCTTTCTTTCTGTGAGGGTAAAAAAGTCATTAAGCATCTCTGGAAAAAAAAATCCAGCAACCAGGTCCTGTTGCATATTGAATGTAATTTTGTATTTTTTTTTATTTTTAGCTTGATTAATAATGTCCTTGATGCTAAGACATCACTTGATAAATTAACAAGCCTCAAGAAAACACCTTCACTTGATGTGGTTTATTCAAGTGTAATGGCCCCAGTACAGCACCCGCTGTAATCCATCAATAAACTCTACATCTATTGATCTTTTCAGTTTAATAGTATTTTTTAGTTTTTTTTTTTTTTTTTAGGTTTTTACATTTTGTGAAATATGAATATACATGTGCCCCACATTAAGAAAACTCTCTGAAGTGGTTCAGTCATTATGAATGTCTTTTGAACTGTGATTTCACAAGTTCGCGCTTCCCTATTATAACAATTAGGGTGTATTTGGCGTGCTGTCCAGGGAGCGAGCCGGGATGTCGGCGAACCCTAGGGGGTAGAACCCTAACTAGGGCTGAGTTCGACGTCTGGCTCAAATCCCGCTCGCCCCCTGGAGGAAGGCATGAAATAATGGCGAAAAAGGGGTGGAGGAGGGATGCGTAACGAGATAAGGAAGGGAGGAAAAAGGGGCCTATTTAAGGGGAAGGCTTATGAATTTGATTGGCTGAAAGGAAATTAGACTGGTTAGGGGATTGGTAATAGCTGTAGCTAATCATTGCGTCAGAGCTCCGCCCCGAAGCTTGTTTGTCAACATCACTTCGTGATACAACTTGATTCTTTCTCCCTTTTTATAGCTCTCTAGTGTTTATCCCATTAAACATTTTTTAAAATTGTTAATTTCAATCTAGCAAACCTTTCGTTTTAATGCCCTTGTGTAATATCCGATGTTTTAAAATTAATTTCTCTATGACCTATACCAATTGTTCTAAACCTTTTTGACTCAAAGGCCACCTGCTGTCCAACATAATATTTGAATAAAACGTTTCTATTGTTTTTTGTTTTTTTTATTAATAAAATCTAAGAGTGATTTTTGTGGATTTCCAGTCATTTCAGCAATATTATATTAAATAGGATGTTTTTAGAATTTGATTTTAGATTATTTAAGTAAAGTTTTATTATTTAAATCATGTTGAGAAGCACTGGCCTGTGCTATTTTGTATATTAATTTTAAGCAATATTATAGTAGTATATGTAGTATGTTTTGGGAAAATTTGTATTCTACTCCATATAACTGTATTAATCATTGCATAATTAACTATGAATGCTATTAGAGTCAGTTTGCTGTTGTTGGATTAGGTTGGCTGCATGCTCTAGAATTTCAAAGGGGAAGAGAGATCTTTTGTTCATTTTCAAAATCATTCTGCCAAGCAGTTTTGCCATGCGAATTATTGACAATTGTGACATAAGACGTTCATGCCGATTAACGGCCATTGGGCCAGTGATAACAAATCAATGCTCACAATGATGTGAAATTTTCTCAAAAACAGAAAGCTAAAAACATTCCACATTCTGGTTTTATGAGCCAATTTTGGCTTCCTTCATAGGAAAAACCGACGTGGTGTTGGCTACAGGATTACTGCATTAATATACATGTTTTTAACAGGCAGATGAATTGCCTTACCTAACTTGATGGATGTAAATTAATTACATTTAATTAAACACATCATCAGAAATTTGCCAAATATATATGTGGATGTTTGCCAAGTGTTCAGTGGTGTCATTACTAGGGTTGCGCGATATGGTAATTTTTCATATCGTCATATCGCCAGCCTGTGAGATCGCCGATACACGATATTATCGTGTATGGGTGGGTGGGGGCAAGAGAGAGGATCTCTGTTCTTATTACAGGCTATTTGAGGATTTTTAAACCGCGTGAGAGAGAGAGAAAGAGAGCGCGCCTGGAAGCACCAGTAACCGAAATACTATACCTTCAAACATATTGAAAACTGACATGTTAAATATAAAAATATTTAAAACAGCTAGTTCATATATTCGGATACAGCAGTCATACATCGTTATTATAGGGCCGCGCGTCCTAACGTTACAAGTTTGCTGCATTCTCGCAGAAGTTATCAGTTTAAAAATCAGACACAGTGAAAATCAAAAGTAGATTTAGAGACCAACAGTTTTACACTAAATATCGGTCTTAAAGATGAAAGTTTTTTCAGAAAGCCAAGTGTATATTTTTGAAGTAAAGTTCAATTAAATGGATAGCTACACAAGTCACAGCGCTCTGGACCGCGCGTCCCACGACGAGCCCTGTTTTAGACTAATAACTTATTAACTGCATTTTTAAAAATTATTATAACTATGATGAAGAACAAGCAACAATGTTTTTTAGTTAATGTGCTGTAAAAGAAAACGAAAAAGAAAACATAGCTTTTAAGGATGTTTAAAAGATGACTCTTTTAGCACTAATTTGCGTGTATGTGTGGCGCTGAGTGAAATAGTGATGCAAATCAATAATGGTAGCCCAATAATAATAGGCTGCTGCTTATTATTATTATTATTATTATTATTATTTACAATTTTATACATTAATAGGAGAATGAGCCCAATATCGTCTTGACTATCGACAAAGACATCTGGTATCGTTGATAGCT
>JAUMHQ010000105.1:2925543-2952185 GCA_032361165.1 Enteromius paludinosus | reverse complement strand
ATTATTCGAAAAGAATGAACCTGCAAATGTCTCAACTGACCAATCAGAATCAAGCATTCCAGAGAGCCGTGTAATAATGGTAAATACAAAATACATATACCATATCATACTTCATTCTCTATCATTCTCACTATCACTGTCAGTTAAATAAAATTTTGTGCATTCTTAAAAATCACATTAACTCAACAGATATTACATTATTAAGATCTAAAATTTTGGCTCACCAGCGGCAGAGCAGGGTGATCAGTCATAAAAGATCCAGAAAAAACAGGCAGAGGAGCTTGAGGTTGGTGTGATCTTCTCTCTCTGCCTTTCTCTATTTCTCTCCTTAAAAATGCAATCTCGGCTTTAAGGCTAGCCATTTGATGGATGTGGTCTTTCGGGATATCAATGAGCCCTGATCCAGAAAACATTCATTAAAATAGCCTAATATATAGAAATACTCTATAATAACATAAAAGATTATGCCCATATACCTTTAGTGAATAGCATATGCATATAAATTAGAGACAGAACACACATTGTCTATCAAATGTTGAACTTAACTTTGTCACCAAGTCTCAAAATGTAAGATCTGAGAGAAACCGTGATACCATGCCCTCCTTTGTTCTTCTCTCTGGCCAGCTGGATTCTGAAGATTTCCTCCTCAAGCCTTTTGTTCTCCTGCTCCACAGCAAGAACATCAGAGTCCAGCGCTCTGTGAGGAGACTTCATCCCTGGTGGGACAGACACAATATACAGTGGGTACGGAAAGTATTGAGACCCCCTTAAATTTTTCACTCTTTGTCATATTGCAGCCATTTGCTAAAATCATTTACACACAGCACCCTATACTGATAGAAAAACACAGAATTATTGACATTTTTGCAGATTTATTAAAAAAGAAAAACTGAAATATCACATTGCTCAGTATTTAGTAGCACGCATTTGATCTACTATACCCATGAGTCTTTTTGGGGAAAGATGCAACATGTTTTGCACACCATTTGGGGATCCTCTCCAGTTCTGTCAGGTTGGATGGTAAATGTTGGTGTACAGCCAATTTTAGGTCTCTCCAGAGATGCTCAATTGGGTTTAAGTGAGGGCTCTGGCTGGGCCATTCAAGAACAGTCACAGAGTTGTTGTGAAGGCACTCCTTGGTTATTTTAGCTGTGTGCTTAGGGTCATTGTCTTATTGAAAGGTAAACTTTCAGCCCAGTCTGAGGTCCTGAGCACTCTGGAGAAGGTTTTCGTCCAGAATATCCCTGTACTTGGCATTCATATTTCCCTCGATTGCAACCAGTCGTCCTGTCCCTGCAGCTAAAAAACACCCCCACAGCATGATGCTGCCACAACCACGCTTCACTGTTGGGACTGTAAGGATAGATGATGGGCAGTGCCTGGTTTTCTCCACACATACCACTAAGCATTAAGGACAAAAAGTATCTTGGTCTCATCAGACCAGAGAATCTTATTTCTCACCATCTTGGAGTCCTTCAGGTGTTTTTTAGCAAACTCCATGCAGGCTTTCATGTGTCTTGCACTGAGGAGAGGCTTCCGTCGGGCCATTCTGCCATAAAGCCCTGACTGGTGGAAGGCTGCAATGATGGTTGACTTTCTACAACTTTCTCCCACCTCCCGACTGCATCTCGGGAGGTCAGCCACAGTGCTCTTTGGGACCTTTGAGCTATTCTCCCCCGATAGCTCAGTTTGGCGGTACGGCCACCTCTAGGAAGGGTTTTGGTCGTCCCAAATGTTGTCCCACAGCAAAGGCTCTGAATACTTAGGACCATGTGATATTTCATTTTTAATAAATCAGCAAAAATATCAACAATTCTGTGTTTTTGTGTCAATATGGGGTGCTGTGTGTACAATAATGGGGAAAAAATGAACTTAAATGATTTTAGCAAATGGCTGCAATATGACAAAGAGTGAAAAATGTAAGGGGGACTAAATACTTTTCGTACCCACTGTATGACCCTGGGGCTTGAAAAAGTAGTGTACAATTACCCCAAACTTTTTCAGATACTTAGGCAATACTTCAATAGTTGTAAAATATAACATTGTTCAAACTATGTAAAAACATGTACTTACACAATAAGTGCATTGTACCAAATTTAAATGTAAACGCAGTAGCTATACTTCAGGATATTCTTTCAGGATTCTTTGATGAATGGAATGCGTTTATTTGAAACGTTTCTTTGTACCAACTTAAATCTTTACTGTCACTTTTGATCAATTGAATAAATCCTTGCTAAGAAAAGTATTATTTACTGAATAAATAAATATCAAAATCAATCAATCAATCAAATTAATCAATCACGTTTTTTGCCATTTTAAGTGTCCAAATTCTATTTGCAGTTACAGTTCAAATGATGGTACAACTCACTTCTTCCTTTTGTCTTGCCTTCCTCTCTCTGTTGTGTCTGCTGCAGTGTAAAAGCCTCTGCTTGAAGGTCATGCATACTGGCCAGAACTTCTGGATCAGAACCACCAGACTGCATGTATGCCAGACGCAAAGCTCTGTTACAAAAACAAATGCCCCATAGTGCTAGAGTGTTCTGGATGGTTGCTAAGCTGTCACTAAATTGTTGAGTATGCAGGGTGAGTTGTTTTGGGATTATTAGGTGGATTCTAGGCAGTTCTTAACTGGTCCCAGTCAAAAGAGACCATTTCCAAGACTTCATATTAATGCATTTTTATACTTTTAATGTTTAAGTAAGGACACACTGTTTTCCCTTTTATCGTTCTGGCATAAAATGTAAGTTAAAAAGGCCACACCAACCTTATCTGTGCAGACAGAGGTCCATCCATAGAAGAGATCAAGTCAAAAGCTACATGTTGTGCCTTCTTTTCCTCTGGTGGGTTAGAGGGGACTTCATTTGAATTGGGCCTACAACATTAGCACAGTATAAACATTTGAGTGAGTAATTTATAGCTTCTCTGCACACTTCCTGTTTCCCTTCAGTCTCTCTTACCCTTTCATTGAGTTGATGTGAGAGCTGAGCTGATGCAGAACGTCCTCGTTTCTCTGTTCCTGATTCCTCAGTTCTTGCAGCACTTCTTCAAGACAGGCAGTCCTCTCCCGTCCTGCCAGCTCAGCAAGCCGCTCTTCTATTTCTGGAATAAACACATCATTATAAAACAAAGAAATTCACAAAAAAGAAATTCACAAATTAATATATCTTGTGCTGGACGTGTTTCAGAAATCAGTTATGTGTTTCTCAAATTATAATGTTTTTAATAACATTCTTTTGTGGAAATGACATTAAAAACATTTTTGGAATAAAATCTAGTATTTCAAGCATTTTAAGTGTGTTAAATATACACTAGACTCACATTCTTTTGCATAATTAATTCAAATACATCTTTATTGAAGATGATGCATTTATGTATGTATATATTACCCTCTCTCTGCTTCTCCAGATGATTGTTGTGTGCTCTGATCTCAGCCAGTCTCTGCTCATGAAGAGTCTTTTGCTCATCAGCTCTCAGCTGGAGTGAGGTCTGATCCTCAGACACCTGAAGAACACTAACCCAATGTCCAAAACACATAATACCACAGGTACAAACAGATCAGATTTTTAGAACTAGCCTATGTCAAACCGACCTCTGTCTGTCTTCTGGGCAGGTTTTGTTCAAACGACATCCTGAGTTTCTGAAACTATAACAGAGGATAAGCAGATGCAGCATAAAAACACTCAGAGCCAGATTTATTGTCTTTATATGTAGTCTTGTACCTCCTCTGTGAGTCTGTTTAGAGCAGTATTCTCTGACACTTTGTCCTGTGGTTTGTTCTGCGCACTCTCTATCTCTTCCACCTGATGATCTCTGTTTTCCTTCAGCTTGCAAATGGAAAGATTTTTACTTACACTTATAATAATACTTTAATTACCAAGCGAACATTTTAGTTATGTTTTTTTTTTACACATCTTGAACAAAACATCAGTGTTTGATGCAAAAAATAAATAACATTGCAAAATATTGCAATTTAAAATGAATGCTTAGATGTATTGAATTTATTCCTGTGATGACAAAGCTGAATTTTGATAATGACATGATAATTCAGAAATATTTCTAATACTATCAGCTGGTACTAAACATTATCTGTTGAAACACAGTTGTGCTGCTTAGTTTATTTTTTTTTTCTTTTGTGATGAAACTATTCATTTTGTGTGGAAATAATTCATTTTTGTCAGGATTCTTTGATTAAAAAAATAACTAAATAAAAATTTATTAAATCGAAATTTTTGTGAAAAAACTTCTTTACTGTCACTTTTGACAAAATTCATCCTTGCTAAATAGTGAGTATAAATTTATTTCAGAAATATCTTACTGGCCCCAAACTTCTGATTGGAAACGTATTTATGACACATGAAATGGAAAATGAAACAAATAGAACTGTTTATTCAAATTCTGTATTTTTATAATACGCAAAATATTTTATTAAAACGTTGCTCATCTGGAGTTCTTTTGCACAATTAAATAGGATTTAACTACTTACAATGATTAAATTAGGTGTCCTTGACCTCTTCACAGCTGCTTTTTCCTTTTGGGTGAGTCCCCTTTGTCTCCACAGAGCGACTGGGTCTTTTAGATCTGTGCCAATGCAGAATTTGGCCTTGTGTTTATCCAAAAGTGCAGTAGAATGGAATGCCATCTTACAGTTTCGACAAACGAACTCCCCCAAACCTTCCATCTCCCCAGCAACTACTCTGTAGTACTAAGATAGTTTTTTTTTTCTGTTTAAACTTTCAATCGGGCCGATTCTTAAAATATCAAACGAACAGGAAAGTACTCGTTGTTAGTGTCTGCCTTCACTTTTATGTAGTGCAACTGTTGACTGAAGTCTTGTTTGTTGGATACAATCACCTTGGAAAAGGGGAGTGGTGAAGAATGAATGAGCTTAGAGCAAGTATCCAACCCTTCAACGTTTAAATGCGTATTATTTTGATCCTTTGCATGCATATTTTGAGCATTATCATTTGCTCTTCTAAAACAAGAAGAATATTTCCCCAAGTGTTTCAGCAGAAAACGAAAGGCTGGACATGTTTGGCAAACTGATGCAAAATATTTATTACAATTTTTTTTCTCCGACCTTTTCATTATGATGCAGTAGTTTACGTCTGCTTCGTCTCATACAGATATACCCATACATGACACCTTTAATCTTCTCAAATCTGTAAATAATGTTATCAAAATAATCTTAATCTTCCAAAAACTCACAATTTTTTATTCTTATATTTTTTACAATCCACCCTGAATATCAAGGCTGCAGAAACAATATAATGCAAACAAAAGAAGAAAAAAACTAAACAAAACAATGTGGGAATTTTTACAGCTGTACCAAAATTAAAAAAGAAACTTAAATCTGTGATAAAGCAATTTTTATACCCTATCAGCAAAAACAAGGTACAAAAAAAAAGGAGATGCACAATTTACACCAGCAGTCCCTCATGAAATAAAGAACTTTTGAAGATGGATCTCTACTTCACTGCCAGCAGCAGGGATCGAACTCGGCGCCTAAAATGAACCTCAAAACTACTTTTTAAAGAACAACAAAGCAGAACAAAGCTTGCAAGCCATCTTACTGTATCCCTCAAAGTTCACAGTCATTACAAATCATAAACAGCTCAAAACAAACTCCTGCATTGTAAACATTACATAAGCCCAATAATGTTTAATGCTTTCTATACCATTGGGTAGATTTTATTTGGGTTTTGTGAGGGAATAAGTTCATCAGACCTTTCTTGCATTTATTGAACACCCCTTATCAATCTACATGCAATGAATGTAAAGCTATTGTAAATGATTGCCACAGCATTATTTCTGTAAGCACGAAAATGCTTCCTATAGAGTAACTCTGAAATGTTCAGCATCTCAATATGGTGTTAAAAAAAAACTGCTTTTAGGTTAAGGGGAAAAAACCCCGCCAAACTGTTTTACACCATATGGGAAAGAAAGAAAACAGTCTGTTTATGATTTTTGAACTTCAAATTCTCCCAACATTGGTGAACTGAACATCTGTATGTTCGCCTGGCTTCCCAGAACGCAACATATAAAACATAGACCCTTCCATCCAAACGTTACCTTTATTCAAAAACCAGTTCCTGACAAAACTCTTCCACAAGCTAGCTTTCAAATCTAATTTTAAACATCCTTTAAGGTTTTCTCACACTTGTACTTGGCAGACATATGAAATCAGGTATATTAGTATGGTTCTGCAGAATGAAAAGAGTGAAAAGGAGAGGTTTGCTGGAACTGGAGCCAGAAGTGGACTGATGTTCTAGCTGCCAGACTGCATGTGACAGTCCATTCAGTGTTGCTTTAGTTCTTCCTTGCTGCAGGGATGACTGGCTTGAGTTCATTTCTATGAGGGACTGGGAGCAACGACGCAGTCAGCGGCTCACAATGATTGTATCATCTTAACACTAATGCTACGAATTGTTTTCGCGAAAAGGAAAAAAAAAAATTATGAAAGGTGTCAAAGCCATTTTATAGAACATTCAGATGATGCCATATTTCACGGTAAATCACGGTTATAATTGGTGGTGTTATTATTATGAATTAGTCTTTCCCCCCCACCCCAAGCAAAAACAAAAAAGATCTGGTGGAGGGTGTGTGTGGCTTTCTTTGACATTTCTAGTTCAGGATAAAGAACAAAATGCAGACAAGGAGAGATAGGGGGAAAAAGGAGAAAAAAAAAAAAAAAAAGAAATCAAACAAAAAGACACTGCCTACGAGCTGACAACTCAATTCTTTCTCCGCCTGGGATATGACCGATGTTCCTTGTCCATGAAAAGAATCTTTTCTCTTTTCTTTTAGTTTGAAACAAATGCGTGTGATGAAGGAGACAGATTAAGTGAAAGAGAGAAAGGGAAACGTGGGAGGGGTGTTTAAAGCCACATTAGGTATCATCATCATCGGAGGTCTGGCTGCTACTGCTCGTCTCAGACTCGGAGCCCTCTTCCAGGCCAGGGTTAGGGGTGTTCCTCCAGGTTAGCAGGGTCACACTACGTGGCTTCAAGAGCACACCGTTACGTCTCAGACCAATCTTCTTCATCTGAGAGTAAACAAACATATAGTCAGGCGCAAAAAAAAGGAATGAACTATGTGCAGGATGCGCTTTAATTTAAACAAACAATGAACAAACAAAGTATATATTTACTATACCTGTTCAGTTTTAGCTTGAAACTCTCTGAGTTCATCCTCAGTGAGGGGCTGGAAGTTGTCATCATTTTCTGGGTATTCTTGCCATCCCATTGCCTTCAGCAACCTGTCATAGTGGATCCACATGTGTGAGTATGTGGACTGTGGATACTTTCTATGTTGCTGTGAGCGGATCAATGCGTTACTTAGTGTGCTGCGTATGAAGGTAGCATTACAACGCGTCACACACGGTGTCGTACATTTATACGTTTACATATGAAAAAACCCCCAAAACATTTAATGTGGTGGTTGAACTGAGACACCTTTACTATACCTTTAAGTTAATATAATGCATTTGCTCATAGACAGCTGTCTAGAGAATTTGGAAGTGAGCTTATACGTGTCTGATGGAGGAGAATGTGTTGAAGTGTTGTGTTTGTGGTCGCTCTGACCTGTGTTCCGCCTCCAGAGAGCTGGACAAGTGCTCAGGGTCTGAGTCACTGAGTGAGTGGGAGATGCCGTTCTCATGACTTTCTCCAAATTCTTTCGGTTCTGGGGTGCTTCCCTCTCCCTAAACACAAAGATAAACCACAAAGGAAACCTCAGCAAACATGAATTTAAAGTTGAACAAATATGCTTTCTAAACTTACTGAAATCATGGAAATACGCAATAACCTATGCATTTGTTTTGAAATCCAGTTGCTGATGACTAATATAATGCTGATAAACAAAACAAATAGAAATGTTTTTTATATATTACATAACTTGACTTTCTAAAATCTATTGACAAGGTTGTAGGTGGATTTGGAACTCTCCAAATCTGTTAATAAAACAATTCTAGATAATCTAAAACAGAGCAAATAACGGAAAATTAATTAACCTAAAACACAACAGATTGGAGATTAATTTATCTGCACCTCTGCTGGAGCTCCTGGGCTGTGGCAGTCACTCACATCCCCATTTCTCTCATCCTTTAGCCCACGCAGGAACTCACTCTTACGGTCGGTGCTGCGCCGCATCAGCTTTAGCCGTGAGGGGGTGATGTCTATGGGAGGGGTAGTGCTGGAGGGCGGCTATGGAGAGTGAGAGATAGAGCAAAAGAGAGAAAGAGAAATTATACGTAAAAGTTACACATAAAAAAAAAGCTGGGTAAGCAGCGGTGTTGATTATTGATGTTGGTTGATGTCCTATGGATAAATATGATAATGTATGTTTGGTAAATAAAGTGCAGAGAAGATCTGTGTTCTAAACATTTTGCAACCAATCTTCATCAGTTTGTGTGTTTTGCAAATGGCTGAATTACACAATAAGACTACAAAAAGCATTTGGTTTGAAATAAAGCCAACAACAATCATACTTTCTGGGAATGTTGGGTACCAGGTCCTTACTGGTAATAGATTAGAAGGAATTTAATGCTTTATCATAAAGACTAATAATCACTATCAACTATCATACTGGCTGTTTATTAACACCTATAAAGCACACATTGCTTTATACTGCATGACAATATTTGAAATTCCTTAATTATCTGTTTACTATTATCAAGCAGCAAATTAGATGTTTATTAAAGCAAAGCTTATGTTAATTTTGAGAACTGGACATCGAAAGTCCACTTATTGTCATTGTATGTAAAAAAGAAAAAAAAGCATTTTACCTCTTTAGAAGTGCCATGAGCAGGTACACTGACGGGTGTCAGAGAAGGTTTGGTCACAGAAACTGGGCTGGTGAAGGCCGAATCCCGTCCAGAGAAATGCAAACCCACTTTAGTTTCCCTTCCATTGGGTTTCCAAGGCCCAGGCTATCAAGAATTTAAAAAAAGAAAGTCAAAAGGTTTTAATTAATAAATAGAAAATGACATAATTTTGCACTCAATGTGAGGTGATCCAATAAGCTTGTAAAACAAATTCCAAACTGGACATAAGTACTATTTTCTGTTTCTTTGGCTTAGTACCTTGGTGGGGGCAGTGGCAGGTTTGGGAACCAGATTCTTGTAGACACTGGGTCCAGGGATGGAGACTTTAGAACCATTGGCGGGTAGAGGGCCTGCACTGGCAAACCCAGCTGAGAACGCAGCACTGGGATCCTCCTTAGACACTTTCTTAATGACCAGCATCTTAGACATAGCCTGCTTAGCACTAGGGGGGTTCTCTGTAACACAATTAGCAAAAAAAACTTACAGAACAAGCCAATAAGTGCAACATAATGTTTTACTTTTTATGTAACTGGAGGAAGGTGATTTTATTAATGAAAGCAATTTTACCCCATACTCCTGCCGGAGTCCCGACAGCACGAGGCTGACTGGCTGGCTTTCCAGTTGTCTCTGGGTTCAAGGAGGGCTGAAATTCACATGAAAACAAAGCATGAATGCAAACTAAATACGCACGAATGGTATGAAAAGTATGACAGAACTGAACCTCTCTAATGACATAACCAGTTAATTCATGCCTGGCAGGGGTGTGACCTCACTAAACAAGTAAACAAACTCAAGAGGAAAAGAATACTTACAAAATCCTCATCAACAAACTTGAGCTTGTCATCGTTGCGCTCCTCGTCAGAATATCTGTCCTGATATGGGCCACCTTTGCGTGGATGAAAGTTTCCATTACGCTGTCGGTGACCCCCTTGTCTGTCCCTCTCGCCTCCACCACGTTTGATATGCCGAGCGTGGTGGTGGTGAGGACCTTCCTGGCCCCTCTGTGCCCCATGCCAGCTGGGGGTCTCCTTCCACCCTGGTCCACCTCCCAATCCCCCCTGACTCCCCTTTGCAACACCAGAGTCTACAGAGTCATGCCTCAACAGAGATGGCTGCTGCCAGCCATCACCTGTAGAGAAAAAGAACAGCTATTAAAAAAGGACAAAAACTAGATTAACTCTGCATGCAAAGGAGGTTAGATGCGTGTTTCTCTACCTCCAGGTGCTCTTAGTGGGTCATTGTTGAAAAAGCCATCGGAAGAATTGTGCCTGCGGCGGTTTACTCCCGGCCGGCTGTCTCCGCGGGGAAAGTGCTCTCCATGCTTCTCAAGGGGGGCAGCAGGGGACTAAAAATCACAGACGCAAATTAAACAGACAGCTTCAGCTTTAAATAGCTTCTTTTAGAAAAAGAATGATTAGGCTCAGGAGAACTAAGAATGGCCGTCGAGTCATACTGCCCTGAATAAAAACATTTAAAGAATCAAGAGCACAAAGTCAACACAAAGTCAACAATGCATTACAATACCTTGGCGGGCTGAGGCGTGGAGAAGTTAAGCCAGGCAGGAACAAAGTCATGCTGCGCCATTTAGGTCCAGTGTCTCCCGTCAGTGGATGGAGGCATCAAACCTCATGGCCTGAACTGACAATGCAAGCAACAAACATCACATCATTGCAGTCTACTAATGCAAACGTCACATTAAAGCAAACCTATTTAAAGCCTGCAAGAAAAGGAAATTGCAACTATCTTTTCTTTCCTATTGGGACAAATACAAAAAGGGCAGAACAATTTGACTGGATCATTGCCACAGACTTACACTATCTATGGTGGCACTTCCCTCTGAGAAAATAGAAACTTTAGAAAAACAGAAGATGGTCTTACTGAAAATGGAAATTAATTTTCTGCCAGCAGGAGGCACTTTTAGAGGGGGAAGAGCATTTTCCCCAGTACTGGCTGTAAATAAAGCAGCACTGTACTCATGAAAGTTACTTTATCAGACAGTATAAGAAAGGTTCCCTTCAAAAAGCCATTCATGTAAATCACCCAATGCATGTTTTGACTTTAAAACGTGCAGTGCTCAAGTTTATTTAGCAAAGTCAAATCTTTTTTGAAAATCTGTTGCATTGATATTGTGGTGGGCCGCCACAAATAAAGCAATATATGAGAAACACTGGAGTGGCAAGTTGGTGGAGAAGTTTTGGAACTCATCTAGATACTGGATAACTTTGTTGCCTAGTCGCTAAACAGATACACGTCTTCATAAAGTGGAATATTTTTTTGAATGAAGATTACAAGGGCATATTATTATTTTTTAAATAAGGATATACATGGAAGAGTCGAGTAACAAAATGCTGCAGAATTACATAAAAAGACTTTTGACTTAAAGTTGACATTAAAAATGAAGTGTCATTTCTACAGCACCAAATCATGACTATTCCCCCATCAGACTACGTTCAGTAAATAAATAGTCTTGCCCTGAAACTCTTATCACTGGTTGAGCCAATGTTGCTGAGTCAGGCTGATCATAATACTCAATGAAAGACAGAAAGGTTTTGAAAGCACTGCAGGGGCAGCGCTAACCCTTTTTATGGATGTCAACCTACAAATTGCTTACTAACAGTTGTATCTGCATATTTGAGAATCTACATAAAATATGGCCCACAGCTTGACAGATATTACCCCAAAAAGTTGGCCATCATTCTCTACACATAATGAAGGAGCTCCTCCTCATTTTTGAGCCAATCAAAAAAAACAAAAAAAAAACAGCTTGAGTGAGCTTGAGTTGAGTCGTTTTTTAGAAGATCAAGCTATGACAAAGTGATTTACATATTATGAAGTTAAAAAATGTAACACAACACAAGTCGATCTATTACATGAATCTTTCAACACAGATTTTCACTTCCTGCCATTTTTACAATGTCTTTTGTAAATACAAGCTAGAAGTTTCTAGGTTAAACATTAAAACAAAAATAGCTTCTGTTTTATGGCTCTTTTGGCCTAGATATGATCGTCTGTATTTACTTAAGACTCAACATGAACTAACTTTAAACAATGCATTCTCCTTAACAAATCTTACATTCCATTGCGTGAGCGACAACTCATTCAAAGTACAAAATAATCAATATTAAGTAAAGTTCCAGCTAAATGCTGTGGCTTCTTACCCCAGAGACAAAGGCTCTGTAGTTCGATGGCCCTGTCCTTGGCTGTATCTGTATAGAGGGCCCAACCAATGCACTTTCACAGGCTTTGAAGCCTCAGGACAACCGCAACTCCTGTCACAGACAAACTCCAGTTTCCAGGATGGTGCAAAGAAGGAGATGGATGTAAACCTTGAGCAGCCCACGGTAAAATTACAAGGTGATGGAAGAGACGGAGACGTGTTGTTCTTGATCAGTGGCGTGTAGTTGCAGAAGAATAGTGGATGTGTTTGATCAGTAATGCCAGAGTGACTCTCCACGACACCCTTAGTTCACCAATGATGACTGCGTGCATTCAGGTTGACTGGATACAAATGAAGCAAATCCAAAGGGGTTCTGAAAAGAAACTCTGTTTGAGTCTTGGTTTGTCCAGTCTCTTATTCTGGGTGCTTGTGGTAGCAGCACGTCGTGCCTGCTCTGACACTTAGAAGCTCCTTTACAAACTCATTTTCGACTGAAGACACACAGCAATAAAAAAAAAAAAAAAAAAAATGGAGAGTGGGTTTGTACCACACAAAGCTGTTTTGCACAAAGTGGTGATCTGAATATGTTCACCTCATCAAAACAGCGAAGGTGCTACGTCAGGGCGAAAAGGGGAGGGGGGCTGATTTGTCACATCACAATAGCTAGAAGTGCTTTATGTTATAAAGTCATGAGAATCGCTTTTGCTTTCAACAGCTCATAATTTGGATGATTCAGTGAACCAAACCATGAAAACTTGACATCTTTAATTCTCGCCCCATATGGTTGATAAGTGGCTGGTGGACCAATATCACGTTAGGCTACCGAAAAAATTGAAAGTAAATACGATGTGACTTCGAACTACACTTCCAACCTTCCAGTTCATCAAACTCGTAGAAGCTTCCACAGGTGAGTAATTTGAAGCCAAAGTGCACAGATTCCGGTTAAACACGGTGTACCGTGCATTGGTACTTCAGGGAAACCAAAAAAACACAAGCGTCCAGGTGGAAGCAAACCTTGAACATTCAATGTGAAACAACAGCTGTGCTCCAGATTGTATTATTGCATGTTAGGAGATCTCAGGTCTAATAAAATCCTGCAGTCACAAATCCAACAGTTCGCTCTTCCTCCAGATCATCACAAATAATCTGCAGACCAACTCTGTAAGACAACAAATATTTGATTGATTACCCAGCAATCAATACTTTAGACAAAGTTAACGTCTTCTCACAACTGCGTGTTTTGCACAGTGATACGTTATAGTTAGATACAAACCTTTTTAAGTGATGTATTTCTTGGTTTTATTTTTTTTTATTAATTGTGCATGCATATTTCTGTTAGCACAAACTAAGAGACTATGTTTGGAAATATATTTGCACTTAATAAAAGCCACAAAGCACTAAGTGAAATAATAATACTAAAAATTCATGTATATAAAAAAAATGATGTTAATGCTCAAATGCTGGCTCCTAAAAAAACACCAAAACAAACCAAAAACTTTGTTTGACAGCAAAATAAACCTTTGCAGGTTAAACTAAAAAAATTGATAATTGCACTTAATTTATAAATTACAATTCTTGCCATCAATTACTAATTTCCCTATATTCAAAATCTTTATTTCCCTCCTCAAAGGGACACAAATGGAGAAAACAGGCAGAATAAGATCTTGTCTTGTCATTTGACTTTCACTGCACAGAAAGAGTGAAAATGAATCAGGTCTGATACTGTCATTCATTAATATTTAAACTTCTCTTTTTCTGTTGCACAGAATACAGAAAATCAAACAGGCTTGAGAGCGAGTAAATGACAAAAAAGGCATGTTTGAGTGAAGTACACTTTTACCATGACTAAACATCACTTTGTCAGTGGATTTCATAGTAAATTTATCGGTTCACGGCCGTGAATTGTCTAGCTAACGTTACAGTAAGACAAACAAGTTATTTGTATAATGCAAAACAGTTAAAGTAGAAAGTAAAGAAGGAAAACTAAAAGCAGGCGTATAACTCGCAAAAGAGTTCGCTGCAGAATGTAAACTCAGATAGACTTTCGTGATAATTGCAAACTGATATTTAATATGCTCGGTCACAGGTTAAAATTACTAACGAGCTACGAGTAAATACTTGTTTGTCTTTCTACTTGCTGAACACTCGCTAGCAAGGCACAGTTAGCATAGTAGGCCATTCAATGTGTGCAGAAACATTTTAGTCCACGCTTATTATTAAAATGTAAAGTTTTAGAGCAAAGAAACTTTCAGACTTTATTAGACGGAGGCATAAGGGTGAATTATAGCAACTTGGGCCTGTGTCGTGAAGGAATGCGTGTTGTTTTAGCCACGGCGCGAGCTAGGCTAAGCTAGCATTTCGAGCAGAAATAAAGTGTTGCAAAATGGCTCCCTCTCGACACCAAACCACCGAATAAACATTTCGATATACACCTACCTTTTGATCCCTTGTCTATCCCAATAAGTTAATCGAAGACAATGATGCACCGCTTGTCAAATCAATTTGACAGCTTGGAGGTTGTCGTATTTCTGATTCTGTATTTTGTTTGTGTTTTTTAATCACACTCGTTCCGACTTTGCCAATCCGTCTAGCTTGTTCCTGTCTACTTCTGAATCTGCAGGCGAGCTAATCGATCGCAGAACACAGCGCGCTCGCCGCGTCACAACAGCTAGCTCAAGCCAGCTAGAGGATTTACTTTCGACACTTTTAAACTTGTTTTCGTTCTTTTTGTACTATTTGTGAAATATGTTGATTTATGTTTTTAAACAATTTTTTTTAAACAACATGGCAGACTGCGTGCCCTCTGGTAATGCAAATTTGGCTCTGCTACCAGAAATGGAAAGACGGAATTACACACAGTGATAGGTGTGAAGTCATCCAAAAATAACCAGATATGTGTATAAACTTAATAGAGGAAAATTGCCCACACATTTATGTGGACATAATGTGTGCAAAGCAAACAGATGAATCGTGTCTTTACTGTAGGAAGTTGTGGAAAGCGATTCATATTTAAAATACAATATCATGTATCACTGAAACAGTAAACTCCCATTTTGCAAAAACACTATGATGTGTCACTCACTCAATAATCACTAACACATATTGAAAAAAAGCTTACTTTGTTAACATTTAACAAAACGGATGACCCATCAAAACTGATGCCCTTGAGTGGCCACTTTAGAGCAGGACCAACGCAGTGATTCACTTCTTCATCAGACCCTTAAACAAGAAAATATTGCTAGCAATCATAAATGTTAATTATTTTGCTAATAACAATTCGTGCTTTTTAAATAAAATATCAATAAAACTTTACGGTTTCTGTATTTGTGCATTTTCGTTGTTTAGACTACATAATTGCATCATATTCATAATTGCGTCTAATCACCTGACATATTATATTTTCAGAATAGCAACAGAATGGATTAAATAAATGTATTAAGTTTCAGTCCGACTTAACCACAAAAATATTTGACATTTAAAAAATTATAATATCCATAAACGCTTAGTTTAGCTTTTTACACACACACATATATATATATATATATAATTACTGGTAGGAAAAATTGTATACAATCTAAATTGAAACGCATGACCCTGGACACTTCCGTAGGACTTTTATAGGAACTTTCTGGGCTTTTTCGTGTTGTGTTGTGTCTGCCTTCGCATCACCACATGCCTCACAACGACCTTCTGGTGACAAATTAGAAACTCGTTTTATTTTGCGACAGTTTGATATGAAGTCAAGGTATGTTTTCATTATTTCTTAGACCGGTTACTGTCGAATCTGTTTCTGACAGATAAGCACTGTTTATGATGGGTGCACTGTTAGCATGTTAGCTTTTATTATATATAATTCAGTGAAGCGGAGTAGCTTTAAACAGAACAGATTCAGACAGCACTGCAATAACTGTCCTCAATTATTATTGTTTAACTCAATTATTTTAATATTTTGTTATTATTTGAATTGCAGGAAAAATGGCATGTATAATCGGACGTCACATCCTTAGTAACTTTGGGGTGAGTGAAACATTTAACCAAAGAAAGGGACTTTGATTTAACCCATCAGTTTATGTTGTTCTCAGTCATATTTTGTTGCACTTTCTATTTAATTTTATTTTAACCTGATGTATTTTGTTTATGGGAATTCTCATCAATACGTAATTGTTTTAACTGACATTTCTTCCCTCCCTAATAACAGGGAATGCGGTGGAGTGGCCTCCTGCAGGTGTCTAGCAAGTTTGCCTGTTTAGGGCAGCGGACCACTCACTGTTCAACGCTGTTTACTAGAGGTCTATATAGACAGCAGCCCCCAAGACATGTTGCTGGTTCTGTTCTGGGAGCTCAGTCATTTCACTGGTCTGCACATAGACTGAAGAAACGTCCTCCGGAAGAGAATCCACCAAGAGAACTTGATTTGGTTCGCTATGACATGAGAGACCTGAAGAAAGCTCCAAAGCCAGCCCTCTATCTCGGACTATCTGGTCTCATACCTTTCGTATCCGCTCCTCTGCTTATGGCTGTCACAGAGCTGTATCTTCCTGATGTTGCATTTGCTCAAGTTGCATACGGAGCGTCCATAGTTTCCTTTCTTGGTGGGGTACGCTGGGGTTTCGCCTTGCCTGCTGGGAGTCCAGCAAAACCTGACTGGCTCAATTTAGCCAACAGTGTGGTTCCCTCTCTGATTGCGTGGACAGCACTGCTTTTTGGCCATGATATTACACAGTCTGCTGTTCTGGTGACAATAGGGCTTGGGATAGCACTGCATTATGACCTGTCCCTCTTGCCCACATATCCAAGCTGGTTTAAAGCAATGAGGACCATCCTCACAGTTGTAGCCTTTTTGTCTTTGATGGGTACTATTGTTATTAAGCAGTATTATCCTGAGAAAAAGTATTTCACTGATAAATGAACTATGTGAAGTTACATTGTCAATTCAATTCATCAAAAGTACCCTCATTGATAACATTATACTGTATTCTACATGTTTAAAGGAGATTCTGGCTATTTTTTTTTGCTTTCCATTTGCTTTCTTTAAATACAATTTAAGTGTTGTTTCCTGTTGTAGGTAATTGGCCATACAGATATTATACTACATTAGTGATTTCAAATGAAAAGTTTTAATATGAATTCACATACTGTCTCATTTATATTGTTTAGAGTAAAATATTGTACAGTAGACCACAGTACTATCACTTCAAATGCTGAAATGTTTTAGAATCTGTATTGTGTTGAACAAGTAAATTTTCAGTTCTCTGAATTTCTAATTGTTTTGATGTGTTGCTTATATATAAATATTTGAGGAAAAACATGAAATCCTATACTAGTTTTAATTTTTAATGTTTCTGCTCATTATTTTACATTGATTCAACTTTACTATAAATATCACTTTAAAGCAAGATCCATCAAAATGTATAGACTATTTTGCTACGTGCTATTACAATTGAATGTGTCTTTGTGTTATGCTTAACGATCTACTAACTATGCTTAATTACCTCCTATGTAATTTTTCTGATAGAAACCTAAAACCCATATACTATATCTTATAGCTAAAATTAATGCTTTATCTGTACAACAATTCAGAAGTTAATTATAATAACTTGTAAAATACATTAACTTGCAAATCGTTCTCCATCACTTGACAAACACATTCCATAACAACCATGGAGAGTATAATTTAATTATAAATAAATACTAAAAGGAAGAAATTAAGCCTGCCGCTCAGATTTGCTGAGACATAACTTTTTTCTCAGTACATCTCAATAAAGGACTTTAATTTAATTCGTGCACCTTGTACTTTTTGTGTTTCAGCCAATGTTTATGCACACAGAAAATGCAGTAATGGTTGTCCGAAACACATAACTTTCGTCTGCAGATGGCAGCAAAGACAAAGCCCGAAACCGAGCTGTTCACTTGCTGCTTCTAATCTAAACCATTGGAGGAAACAGCGTTCCCAGATCAGCCCTCTAGTGTATATGCAATGCAAGACATACAAACTGAACTCAGATCAGCGCTCCAGTGTGTACGCATGGCTCCCTGTATGTACTCTGCTCGAACAGACTGAACTTAGATCAGCACATTCACTTGATCCGAGCTTCAGGAAGCTGTTAGATTTCCTCCCACAAGAACACCAGCGACATGGACCGGCTCTGATTAGCACTTATTTTCGCTACCGAGCCGTTTCCCCTCACCGGCCGGGTTGACGTTAGAAAAAGAGTGAGACTGGAGGAGCAAAGCGGAGCTTCGTGGCCCGCATGATGTAATGATCCGTGTCAAAAGAGACCTCGCGCTGGAGACATGATGAACAGTTGAGCTCGCGCTGCTGTGGCTCCGCGGCAAACTATCTCGTCAGTCAGGCAGTTGACTGGATGAACAATTTGCGTTTTTATGTTTTTGCTATGGCTGAGATAAGTTCGGGATGCTAAAGTATTAGTTTACAGAGAAGATAAAATCCGCTGGCTGACTTGAAGCTGCGGCAAGCACGTTGGAAACGCCGCGTTATTCAGCGTAATGGTGTACAGTCGTTATAATCTCTCATTGACACACACGAGCCCGGCGAGTATATTTACACGTTGTTTTTAAACAGTCACTTCATTTTTGTAATCCTGAAAGGCATTTATTTTGCGGATGTTGTCAAACTTTACCAGCGAACAGCTAGCGAGCTAGCGAGTTCCGCCGGTTGACTTGCCGCGCTAAAACCGCACGGTTTAACGTTACGTAAAACTGAAGACAAAATAGTAACGTTAACGTTATTGACTGAAAACTGACGGGCTGTCATGGCAACTCGGGTTGTAACTTAAGGTCGAGAGAGGGACATAGAAGACACGGTGTCGAACCTGCGCTCACCATTGATTCTGTCTTTGTGTTTGTGGACCGAAGTTGAGGAGAAGTTTGCCCACCATGTATCAGAGCAAGGCTCGTTTCATCAACTGAATTCACCGAACACCGGATTCTGACACCGATATATTACTATTGTAGAGTACTACTCAACCTCCATCCATCAGAATGAAGAGAACTGAGAGCAAAAACAAAAGGAAACTCTGCACCTCTGAGCGGGAGAGCAGCACTGAAGGAAAAGACGAGGTGAGTGGTCTTTCACTGGAAAGTTGATCCGTTTCAACACCGATACTTTGCATGGTTATTTTAATATGCATGGTACACATACCACAATACGAATGCAGACCTTAGGTACTGGTGCATGTGACGCAGCTGCTCTGCAGAATGAGCGCAGTGCATGGATGCAGTCCATTCGCGATGGAGCTGTGCTTACAGATCAAGCACATTATGCCATTGAGACATCTCTTGCGAAGAACCCTTAGTCAAAGGATAATTTGAAGACAGAAGAGACATTCAGAGCAAGAGTGTAAAGGGTTTTGCTTGTGTGTGCGTTGTGTTTGTTATGTAGTTCTCAGTTGATGAGGAGTACTCCCTATCTTCTTTATTTTGTTTGATTTAAGACTGGTTCATTTACATTATATTCCAGATTGGACTTTGGATTTTATTTAAAAACAATACACACCCCAGGACATCAGAGTTTTGAGTGTTTTTATTTTGTATAATTATCTTTGTGCATTTGTTTGAGTAAATTTATGAGACTTGCTCAAGTTTATCACCCACATTATGTTTGTTTTGCAAGAGTTTTATTGGCTCCTTGTTTTTGACAGTGTGAGTCTTGTTGTCATTCATCAGGTGAGGGCAGGCATTGGGAGGAAATTATTAATAATAAAAAAAACAAATTTATTATATTTGTTAGATGCTTTTATCCGAAGTGTAATGTGCAGTAATATAAGTGATTCGTCCTATTGAGCCTGTGAAAAAAGATGTGATGCAAGAACATTTTCCAAGATTGTTTTGGTAAGTACAGACTAAGGTGAGAAATAGTGAGGTCATAACATAGAATTGACTGCTTTTATTCTTTTACTCTTTTTGTATTCTAACTTTTCTTTATGTGTGTTTATATATATATATATATATATATATATATATATAAACACCTGCTTTTTTTTTGGTGTTGCCATCATTTGTTGGGTGATTTGGATAAGTGTCTGCTAAATGACTAATTGTTAAGCATTTTTTGTTTTGCAGTTATCAAAGGTCAACCTTGTGTTCCCTTTGGTATTTTTGCACTTTTGTTTTGTTTTAGTTATTTCTTTAACAGTCACATTGAAGTAAGGGGAACTCAGTTAATGTTGCTCAGTGTTTTAAATGATGAGATCATCAGGGCATTTCAGGTGAGCCATAAGGTTTCTTTTTAAACTGACCAAGTTGGCAGAGTGCAGTGATCATCTTTTTTTACACTTTTTAAGTAAAAATCATTTGTTTCCATGTAATTTTTTTTTGTTTTAAAACGAACATTGTTGCATTGCAAGTCATATAGGTTGTCACCTATATAGATGTGTGCAGAGTACAGTAAATATGTATGCGTGTGTATATATATATATCAATATATATATATATATCAATATATATATATATATATCAATATATATATACCAATGCTATTAAACCCTTTTATTTTTAAGTGTATAAGATTTTTGGAGAAAAATATTATTGTTGATGCATTAATCATCACCCTGCAGTAACAATTAATTTTCAACGTGGCAGAAAATTAAAATGAGCCCTAACAGAATATCTCCTCCCATTGAGAGAGATGTATAGATATATATATGTTCAGGCTTAAGGTTGATAGAAGTCTGGACATGGGTTTTAAATTTGTGATTAAAGTTAATATATTTAGTTTTAACAAAGAGGGTCGGTCCACTGCTCAAGTGATTGGTATTGCATGAATTCCATTGGACACTCTTGATTCTCGTTTTTGAACACTCACCATGTGCAGTAAAGCATTTTATCCAATCCTATTTTACTATAATTCAGAATTGGAATGAACAGCTGAAGAGGTTTGGCTCGTGTTTCTTCCCAAGCACAGTTTTTCCCTCTTACAACCTTTCAGTGGTGAGCTAAACATCTGTGGGATTGAGCTTTGTTTTAGGAGTTCCTCTCCCCGGTAGTTGTTGAACCACTTTATTGTAAAAGTTCTTTAACCAGCACAGATGGCTTGGATTGGTGCAAAAAAGCAGTTACATAAGCAACTCCCAGCCCGGATCAGCTTTTCATCCTTGCATTTACTTGCAGAAATATTCTTGATCATTTGAGAGATGAACTGACAAAGCCAGACTTTGTTGGATAATGAAAAAAATGGGTTATAACATGTTGTTGATGTTACTGAAGACTAATTCCCTTTTGGCAATTTAAGCTCTACGCTTAACACTTGCACTGAAATGTGGGCTAAAATAAGCAAGTGCTGTACTGTGAGCCTGTTTACATTGCTGTTGAGAGCTTTCTGTCTCCCCATCTGCATCGCTGAGGATGTGCCAGATATACCCACCAATTAGTTTTCAGTGTTTTAGGTTAATGTGCTCATCATTTAACATTATGGAGAGTGCCCTCAAGTGACATAGTCTTGAATACTTCTGTCTTAGTTCATTAGAGAGCATTTAGATTATCCTTTAACTCCTAGCCTTTATGATAGGGTGAATCTATAACTGGAAAATTGCTTCTGTCTATTTAATGATTCAGTGAAGGGTTTCATCTAGAGCTACGATGAAGTAAAAGGAACAAAAGTTGTCAATACTCAACTCACAATGCAGAGCTTTCATTTAACAGTTTATGGCCAACTGATGAAGTTGTCGAGTTTGAAATCCAATTAGTTTTCATTTTTATTAATTTTTGCTTTCTCCTCCCTTTTTTGCACATGGACTTGATTATGAGAAAGTCTCAGTATTGCTATGACAACCAGTGTGTAGATATAGTGGATATTAACTGTGCTGTATGAACAAAACATATGGATCCGTTTTTTTTTCTCTGGACATATTAATGACATTGTGACATTCATACCTAAAGATTTTAAATAGTATACTGTCATTTTTACGAAGAAATGGAGATGCACATGAGGCTGGGTAGTGCAGGAAGATGCTGACTCTGAGAAGAAAGTGAGATCATTGTCCCAGTGCTGCATGCAGTTAGTCACACAGCAGGAGTGTTTCAGTTCGTCTCACTCTGCTGTGCTCAGCCTTTCTTTTAGAGGTGTTCGTTGGTCTCTGCTCAACTGAATTGGATTATTTAAGACTCCATGAAATTAAGAAAGGAGACTTCAATATAGCTCTGTTAGCATAATAAGAGAACATCAATATGCTTGTGCACTCTCATAACTATATAATGCAAGATTATATACACAAACAAATCACAGACATTATGTCTGAAAAGAAATAGTATTACTAAACAATTACAAACATTTATACCTAGTTTGAGATAATACATTAAAAAAATATTTATTTATTTACTCCACTCAGCTCCTATAAGTCATAAGTGAATGATCAGTTTTTTTGGAAATGGTTGAAAGGCAATTTAATTTCCAAAACATTTTTAGCTTCAACAAAATTTATTTATGTTATAATTTCAATGCCTAGTAGCAATGGATGTCTGTCTGCTGCATGACACTGATAGAAAAGTCTTCAAAGAGAGTTAAATTATTATTTATTGTTTTTTTTGTGTGTGATTAGATATTGTTTGTAGATACCTCTTTGAGTGCTTTATCAGATGTGCAAATGAGGCATGAAAACAGTGGCGAATGCCAGGTTTTATAGTGCACATGCCTCTGAAGTCATAAATGACAGGAAATTACTGATGCATTTATGAGCCTTGAAATTATATGGCACAGCTTTAGTATCACTGACTAGTCCAAAACACATCACAAAACAACTCTCTGTTCTGTGCAGATGTTGAAAATGTTGAATGTGATCAATAAACAAAAGAGCACAATTTGTCTTTGTTCCAGCTGTAGTGTATGAATAGAAAATAGTGAAGCATACAACGTATCCTAGCTCCTTGCGGTGCTGTCTGATCGTGAGATGTTGTTGGTGTTATGACAGGCCGACTTGAGGACATATCAATGCACAAAGCTGGGATTGCTGGAGAATAGCATTGTAACACGAGGTAGGTCAGAAAAGGAGAAAGAATGCTACAAGCAGAAGCCTGTGTATGTAGGGAACATGTCAGAGAAACAGCTGTTTTAATGCACTGGAAAGCACTTTGGCTGTTTCACCAGTCACTAGAGAGAGGAGTGGTTCAATGTTTTGTTGTGTAAAGTTCAAAGATCAATTATGTAGAATCTGATTTTTCCTTGGCATAAGGAACCGCTGTAAATCAAAGAAATAAGGATTTTGAGTGTCTGTTGTTCATTGATACTTTTCACCTGTTTAATAGATGTAATAAACCATCAGTAGTAAAAACAAATCCTGGCATTCTTTGCTTTTCTGCTGAACAACAACAGGAAAGTGACAGTTCACAAAATAGTGATGTCATGTTACTTAAATTTCAGTAGTGCATACTGTAAACGGTCACTTTAAAACCACAATTTTGTCTGTGTTGACTGGAAAGTGCTCAGTAACTTAATGCTGCTTCTAGACTTCAGGAGTAAGGTGATCTGCAAGTTAGCCACAGACTTTGTGTTTCCTGAGGCAACCTAACCTGATCTTCACTTTTATATAAGTACATTAAAAATAAAATTAAAACACAATATAAATCACTTATTTCACCCCAAAATACAAATTTTGTAATTTATCACAATTTACGATATTTTGGATGAAAATCTTTGTGTGCATTTTTTTTTTATTTCCCCTCTGTTTTACTTTAATCTTGTCTTCTTTCCATTTATTTTGTTCCTGCTCTTCTCTTAATTGGCCCTACCTAGGAAGCTTTCTCCCTTCTGTTATCAGTCATTTCTCAAAATTGAACGCTTTCCAGCACCGTCATTATTATGGCTGAGCACACATTGTTTGAGCTGGTGGCCCAGAAGAAAACCACTCAGAGACACAGCGCCTCAACAACCTCCCTTTTATCCCTGAGTCTGCACACCGTGTGTGTAATAAATTAAAATTCCTCTAGATTACAACCCTTGGCATTGCTTAATCCATGTTATAATAAGGCAAACACAGAACACAGGCTCTAATTCTTTTGAGATGCAGGTTTACAAACCGAATGAATGCTACTAAAAGGGTAACATAGTATCATATTTTAAACCTCAGTATCCTGATATTTTGAGGCAGTGTTTATAGACACAGTTAGCTGATAAGTGCTATGCTGTTTATTTATTAAATTTAGACAGTTTCCTGAGATATATGGCAGAAGCCTTCTATCTATAATTTCTTGTTTATTTAAAAATATGTGCCTCAGTTCTCAACAATGAAACAATTGACCCAGCAGGGTATTTATATATGTCCCAACATTCATGGTTGTGGGCATGCATGTATGTTTATGTGTGCAAATCTGTATTGATTGTGACCCTGCATTATAGAGTGTTTCTGGCAAGGCTGGAATTGATGCTGTCCACAGGCAGAATGTAATGATGCAGAAAAACAATAAGCTGACCAACTGACTCTGCACTGCGCAAAGATTTCCTTTACACTGCAACACAAAACCAGCCTTAAAGTTTAAACCAGTGGAGAGAAATTAAAAAAATTAAAATTCTATTTTATCATAAAGCTGTTGTTGCACAATTCATGTAATCTATATTTCCCTACAAATGCAAAACACATTATTTCATTTTCTGCAATTTGGAATAAATTAAGCAAACCTATCAGCATTCAGAGACAACATGTTGGCTTTTGCTCTTTCATTGTTGTAAAGTAAATGATTAATATCTTTTTTTTATTATGCTTTTTTTATTGCATTAACAATGTTTTTTCCACCCACTTTAAAAAAAAAAAAAAAGGATAAGCATTTATAAATTAAAAATATAACCCTCGTTCATACCTAAAGCATAATGAAACTATAGTGTTAAATTACTATTGGTTTTGGGGTTTAAATAAAGTAAAAAATATAGGGTGCCGCCACACTCACATTTCAGGCTGTATTGTCGTTTTCTGTATGCTTCATTGACCATGTTAGTTTGTATAGGAGTTAGACTAATAGCCTCCTCCTGTTTGAATACTGTATGTAAACAAGCACACAGGCTCACACACCCCTATTCTCACACACGCTGACCGCACAGATGGATTCGCATAGTTTGATGTTTGTGTACAAATCAGATTAACATTCTGTTTTAGTGCTGGGAACCACACACATTTACATTGAAAACATTCCCCTGTGTACATCAATCTTACCTGACTCTAAACTCAGTAGTCTTTGATGACCACAGGGAATAAACTAAAAGGATCAAGTACTGTATGTGTTATTTAGAGGCACTGTAAAAGTGTAGATTAGCATCTTCACCAGTAGCACTGCTGTTTTCAGAGGCTTCATCTCAAAGGCTCATTACAACAGTTCAGTGACACTCACTATGTAGCAGAAATTGGTTTTTCTATTACTCGGCTGCACTTGACAAGAGGTCAAGAATAAAAACAGCAGGCTTGACTGACTTTGGACCAGTTGCCAAATAATTCATTTTGTTAATGGGCTTTGTCTGCAGCCATTAGACATCAACTGCCGAAGAATTCGTTCAAAATTGGTGCTTGAAAAAGTCATTACACACTGTGTTTTGGTGATTCAGGACAATGGTCGTAAAATTTTATTGGATTGGATTTGATTGTTCCTGAATGATTAAAAAGGTGCTGGGGTAGTAGTAGAGAATAAGGCCCAAACAAATGATTACAAGCAGGCCTAGTCAGCATGTGTGTTAAAACTCACTTTACTAATGCACTGCAGTCCTACTGCGAAACGATCGGTCTGTGCAAAAAAGTAGTACAGTATTTGTGTAATGTTTTACCTTTTATACAGGTCATTCACAACATCTGGCACATGACACTTGTACCTAGATATATACTCATATACATGGATCCTTGCGTATCACGGGCCATAGAAACAGTCGCTAATGAGGAATCTAGATATCCATGTGCCAGAATATGTTGACTTGCCAGATGTCGTAAATAAATACTGTTAATTTTTTTTTTGTTTCATATCTTAACACCTAGGGTTGGGTACCGAAACCCGGTACCAGTATGGCACCGGTACCTAAGTAACCGGTATGTACCAAACCGAATCAAAACGCGAATTTCAGTGCCTCATTTCGCTGCCATGCCTGAACGAAAAACCCAACAAATCTATGGCCCCAAATCTATGCCGTTAATAAGTAAGCGCACCACGGTAAATCATTTCCGCGAGAGGAAAACAGATCTACATGCGAAGAAACGGGAGCCCGCAAGCTTATTTCAAACCCCGCGCACGGATGATATGTCATCTGCACGCAATTATTCTTGCGCTCGATGTTCTCTCCCCTGCTCGAGCGAACATGTTTATTTTTGTCAGTCGTGGGGCGAATTTTCCGGAAGTCAGTATTGGATGCTTGTTATAAGAGGATTTATTCACTTGACTTAAAACTTCTGGCATTGGATCATATGTTAGTTATTGTTTCATAATCTTATTTTATTTATTAATTTATTATTGATTTTTTCTTTTGTTTAATGTAATTAATGTTATGTTCATAGAGTAAATCTTTTTCAGATACTTTATTAATAGACTTTAAACCTTTCATGCAGTTTCATGATAAATCATTCAAGTGAACGGTTGTACAGTTTCATATTTATTTGCATATTTTATATTGAAATGAATAGTTCTGTATCCCTCTGTGTTGTTTTTATTTGTTCTGTTTGGAAGATAACTAAGCCTTTAAAT
>JAUMHQ010000105.1:2907787-2925443 GCA_032361165.1 Enteromius paludinosus | reverse complement strand
CCGATATTTTTTTTATCGCGCGATAAGAGTCTCGCGTTAACGCAGTGCGTTAACGCCGTTAACGGCCCACCACTAATGTATATATATATATATATGCATATTATTTAATATACATATTAAAAAATCACAATGTTAAACATAATGTATAACATTTCATTAAAATAAAACCCTTCTGTCCAACAGGCTACTGCTCAAATGGAGGAACGTCTGGCTGATTTCATATCCTCCTCAGCTCCTGACAAAGTCATGCCCTTAGCTGATGGTGTCCTGAGCTTCATCCACCACCAGGTCATAGAATTGGCTAGGGACTGCCTCGACAAATCCCGTGAGGGTCTCATCACCTCCCGATACTTCTACGAACTACAGGAGAACCTTGAGAAGCTACACCAAGATGTGAGTATGCAAAGCTGCGAAAAGTATGTTGTCAGCAAGGATATTGACTCCTTGCCATGCAAGGTCTTTCTTGTGGATGCCCTAAACATAAATCCATGCCTGCCAAAATGGTGATGTCATCACATCAGGGCTGAGGTCATCTAAATAGCTCTGCCTCATATGAATTCGTTTCCCTGACAATCGTTCGTTCTTCTGTTGGGTCTGTGGTCACCTGTCACATCTGCATTAGTCAGGATACAGGTCGCTGATGTCTTGATTAGCTCAGTCACAGTGCCTCGGGGGCAGCGTTATGACTCCCAAAGGTCCCATACCCATTCCACAAATCATGTGTATGTTGGAATGTACCAGAGTGTGTGGTTGTTGTGTAGTGTTGGAATGGGGGGGGGTGCAGGACCTTCCTGATTTTAATTTCACACTCCAGTAACCACCACTGGTGACGGATGAGTATCCCAGGCACCCAAGAGGAGGGTGCGGAGTGGGAGAGAGAGAAAGGGAGCGAGTGAGAATGGAAGGGAGGGATCAGGTCGGGTTTTCCCCTCTTTCGGTTGGTTCTCCATAACCATCCCGTACCTGCCAGAATCGAAAATGTGCACGTCGTGATCTCATGCAGTCGTTGTGCCATCACCGCAGCCGTACTTGGCATTCTGGCGAGTAGGGATGACATCATCCAGCCCGTGCTAATTGGCTGATTTAGTTTGGGAGCCGATGGTGACAGGTGGGCCAGACGGGGATGGCGGTATAAACCGCATCTTCAGCAGGTGCGCTCAGAAAAGCATTCACGATTTCTCCATTCAACACTTCCTCGCGCGCTGAGAGGATGTCCTGCGTTTCATGGCAGAGGCGGCTGGAGGAAGAGGAGGTTCTTCAGCAGATTTTAGAGCGCTGGGAGCAAAGCGCAGTCAGAAACCATGTGGATCTAACAGTTGAGTTCCTGATTGTTTTTACTTTGCAGAGTTGCATCGAGTCAAGGTCATAGTCTGATAGCTGCTGCTTTATGCTGTAGAATTGTGGATACACCAGTGGTATGACTATTTAAAACTCAATACATGGACTAGAATATTTTGTACCTGATACCTGCTATTGTTTACTTTAATCAAATTGTGAACTGTAGAAAGGTGTTATAATATTTGTTATATTAAATGACTCTTCTTAAAACACAGAATTCAGTTATTAACATTAACTGGGTCGTACCAACTATATAGTACAGATTTTGATAATATGATTGTGATTTTTTCTATTTTATATTGAACAAACGTGCACAGTTAAATAACTGCCAATATATATTTCATGTTGAGAAATATAATAAAATAATACAATAATTAATCATAATAAATGAACAAACAATCATTAGTATTCTCTCATAACTGATGTGGTACAGGTATATCATGCATCCCTGATTCGTATTATATGATGTTTCAGTAACCGCTCCATTCCTCTTCTCTGGTTTCGCTTCTATAAAGTCTTTGTCCTTGTTTATAGGCTTTATTTATTAAACTGGACATTTGTCTTAAGGTCATACCTTTTTTTAATGACCAGTCTGTATCATTCAGTCTTCCACGGATGCATCATTAAAAACCACAGGAGCCAATCTCAAGGCCGGGTCACTTAAGTGACCTGGCTGTCACCATGATGTCTGGCCCTAGAGGAATCCTGAGAGTCTTCTGTTGACCTTATGCACACTTGACCTTATTGACCTTAAGTATAGCTTAGTTTGAGTATCTCATTTGATCTAGCATAAGGTATGCTAAACCAAATCCCTCCCTTATCCTATATCTCTCACTGCTGGTACTTCTGTCTGTCTATAGTGTATTTACTCAGTCCAGAGACCTTTTATTATACCAGTGTGTGATTCACTGCCGGTTTCATTACCTGTATAAATTATTCAGAAGCTGATTAGACATCCCCTGAGGTGGCTGTGCTGTCTGTCAGAGATAGCTCTATTACTGTCAGCTGGCTGCTTAACCATCTACTCTGAACGGCTCTACTCTATCCTATTGATGAACTCTCTCCTTTCTGCAGCTTTACACTCTTCCTTTTTATGTACTCTCTTTGTACCCCTCATTCAACTATATCTTATTATAGTGCTTTGAGTGTCAAAAATCTCCATTGATATTGCTTCCGACTCGTTCATCACTGTGAAAGCAGTGTGCTATAATTTGTATCTAATATATATTGCCCATTTTGACAATGGGGTGTTCAATGCTATTTCAATTATTACTATTATTTTTTTTGTTTGTTGCTAGGCTCATGAGCGTTCAGAAAGTGGGGAGGTGACATTTGTCACCCAGCTGGTTAAAAAGCTGATGATAATCATCGCCCGACCTGCCCGTCTGCTGGAGTGTTTGGTAAGCACTGATAAAGTAAAGGACTCTAATCTGGACATTATTTGTCCTGAGGCTTCATAGCAAACTGCGTTTCCATAGTTAATGAAGCACAGGCTTAGTACCATATTAAAAATGATATGCTAGATTTGCCTTGAGGAAATGTGCATTTTGAATCAAGACCACAAAAGGCACAGCGATTTGTCAGATTTGCTGTACTTTAAATAAATAAATAAATCACGCCACACTTTATAGAAACACATGTAAATACAAAAGCTGTCTACCACACAAAGCAGCAGGGCTCCATGTCTGTGGCCACATGTGTATTTTGAGTAATATGGTGCATTCAGTAATACGACAACATACAGTACAGCTCAGCACTGATGTAGGACCAGCAGCTGAGAGAGCAATGAGCTGTTAACCTATTCTGCTTCATGTGTGCATCCTAAATACCTCAGTGTGGCAGCTGAAGACAAACCTGCCTCAATAAGTAATCACACAAAAATCCTTAAAAAAAAGAATGCTCATTAATTGTTTGTTTGGCTCTTATTTGCTTTCTGTTCTTTCATTTTAATAGTTTGTTGAAATACTGTATATGTACAATTGCTTTTTGTGTGAATGACACATTAACCTGTTACAAAATGTTGATGAAGTCCTAGGCAAATAATGATAAATAAATATTTGCCTGAAATCAGGATTTTAGAAACAAGTAATACTACAATTTATTATAATTTGAAAATTTAGTTCTGAAGTATTTGATGAATGATCTATTCCAGACAGCTTAAGCAAAGATGTATTTGAACCTTTATGTAATTATAGAGTAACTTCTCTAGAATAAATTAAAGGCTTGGAGATTGAGTGGGACTGAGTTGATATCAGATTTAAATATTCATCTCATGTAAACCTAATTCTCCCTATGTGTATTGTAGGAGTTTGATCCAGAAGAGTTCTACCACCTGTTAGAGGCTGCTGAAGGTCATGCTAAAGAAGGTCAAGGCATCAAGTCTGACATCCCTCGATACATCATCAGCCAGCTGGGCCTCACTAGGGACCCCCTTGAGGGTACGAATGTTACTCGAAGTGGCCTTAAAAGAATTTGAACACTAGGGTACACTTAAAAATTTTATGTGATGGAAAGAAAAAAAATCTGACACTGTGGCGGAAACAAATGCTACTTGGTTTAGTATTTTGTTGTCTAAGAAACTGACAGATTTTTAAGTGTGGCATAAGTGTCCAAAAGCTTTTGGGGATTGTATGAAACAAGTATGTTATTAGGTTTATTGTATTAAATCAGGAACTACAATGACATTTATGTTGTTTTTCAATGACATTTGGTTTGCTTTTTTCTTTGCTTTTGCCTTTTACTCTCTCGCTTTATAGAAATGGCCCAGCTGAGCAGCTATGATAGCGGTAACCCTGAAACACCAGAGACGGAGACCGATTCCACAGACGTGAGTAATAGAATTGAGTTTTTGATAGAACTGCAGTTTTCAATGACTCTATTGACTCTGTGTAATAACATTCCAATAAGACCAAGTGCTTGTGTTTATATGCAGAGTCGAGGAGCCACTGTACAACCACTCCAGCCTCAGCCTCAACCCAAAACTAAAACTCCACGTGAGGAAGACTTTGAAACCATTAAACTCATCAGTAATGGAGCCTATGGGTAAGACAGTAAGATTTCACTACTGCAGCAGTGACCAAGAATCACTAAGCCCTTTGAAATTTTTAATTATCTAATTGGCTCCTACTATTTTTTTAATAATCATACAGTTAGAAAGCCATTACAAGCTCAATAGTAATACATGCGTCTCTCCACTCAGGGCTGTGTTTCTGGTGAGGCATAAGGAGACCCGTCAGCGGTTTGCCATGAAGAAGATCAACAAGCAGAACCTGATCCTACGAAACCAGATCCAGCAGGCCTTTGTGGAAAGAGACATCCTGACATTTGCAGAGAACCCTTTTGTTGTCAGCATGTTCTGCTCTTTTGAGACAAGGAGACATCTTTGCATGGTTATGGAGTATGTGGAAGGTAAGAAACACTCTTTGTAGAGGGTGGCTGTGTTCATGGAGGAATTCAGTATAGGACACATAACAGAGTGATGCTGTAGTTGAAAGTATTTGTGTGTGTCTGAAGGTGGGGACTGTGCCACTTTGCTAAAGCACATTGGAGCTCTGCCTGTGGACATGGCACGCATGTACTTTGCTGAGACTGTTCTAGCACTGGAATACCTTCACAATTACGGCATCGTGCACAGGGATCTCAAACCTGACAAGTAAGCACATTTAACACCAAACCCCAGTGTTTTAATTGACTTTCTGACATGATTTCAGAGGTTTATTTATTCTTCAAATTCAGTCTCACTTTCTAAGAATATAAAAACATGCTTTGTTAAGTTGCAACAGATAGTTGTTTTTGGTTTACACAGCTTTTCTTTTTCACTGATGTAAGAATAAAGAATGGCCTGTTTGTTTGTTTTTTCCAACAGTCTCCTGATTACATCAATGGGACACATCAAACTTACAGATTTCGGCCTGTCCAAGATTGGTTTAATGAGCTTAACAACCAATCTATATGAGGGACACATTGAAAAAGACACTCGAGAATTTTTGGACAAACAGGTACAGACTTTGCATTTTGTCTCTTGCTTTGTTATATATTGATTTATTAAAAGGACACTATGGAACTATGTCTCAAAATTCATTCTTTCTCTATCCATCAGGTTTGTGGTACTCCAGAATACATAGCGCCTGAGGTCATTCTTAGGCAGGGCTATGGAAAGCCAGTGGACTGGTGGGCCATGGGAGTCATCTTGTATGAGTTTCTTGTGGGATGTGCTCCCTTCTTTGGGGATACACCTGAGGAACTGTTTGGACAAGTCATTAGCGGTTAGTGTCATATCTAGAAGAAACTTCAAGTATATATTTATATATATATTTTATTTATTTATTTATTTATTTTTATTTATTTTTTTCCCAATGACATTAAAACATGATAACACTATATAAATGTTTAATTCGTATGGTATATGAAGTCATTTATCATTATTAGTCTTTCATAATCAGTGTAAGCTGCTTCAATTAACTTTTGGAAAACTTACTACGCTCTTGAATTCAGGCTGTTCATGTGTCATTTAAGAAATCAAAATACTCTAAAGTTAAAAAACTCTAAACTGTAAACCTAATTCTGTTGTTGTTGGAGAAAGCTTTCAGAAATATGATTCTGTATGTGTGGTTCAATAGATGAGATAATCTGGCCAGAAGGTGATGAAGCTTTGCCTCTAGATGCTCAAGATCTCATCTCCAAACTACTGCGGCAAAATCCTTTGGAGCGTCTTGGAACAGGTCCTCTATCACACAAACTCACACTTACTTTCACAGATTCAGACTTCTTCTTGATTTCCTCAATGGTTAAGTCTTTGAAGATTGACTTGACTGATCTGCTGAGATTATTGGTGTATGATTAAACCTGAACAGAAAGAAGACTTTTTTTTAAAGCTATCCTATATCTCTGAGAAAAATTTGAAGAGATGTTCTCTCTCCCTGTCTCACAGGGAGTGCATTTGAGGTGAAACAGCACCGTTTCTTTACTGATCTGGACTGGAACAGTCTCCTGAGACAGAAAGCAGAGTTCATTCCTCAGCTGGAGTCAGAGGATGACACTAGCTACTTTGACAGTATGTATTCAGGATGCAGAGATTGTAGAGAAATTTATAACAAGGCGCTTTATTCTCTACCTGCAATACAGATGCACACTACATGGGCTAACATTTTCTAAAACACTATTTGAAATTTCTTTCTAAAACCCTATAGCGCGCTCAGATCGGTATCATCACGTGGACTCGGAAGAAGAGGACGACACAAATGATGATGACCATCTGGAGATCCGTCAATTCTCCTCCTGTTCACCACGATTCAGCAAGGTGTGAAGGAACACATGCCAACATTGTTGTCTAACAAAAACAAATGTACTGCTTTTCAGTGTTGCTTTTTCTTCTCTTTCCCTTTTTAACTTAATCTGTCTTCTCCTCTCCATCTCTACCTGTCGGTCTGCCTTTTTCAGGTATATAGTAGTATGGAGCGTCTTTCCTTGCATGAAGAGAAGCGCACTCCTCCTCCCACTAAGCGCAGTCTGAGTGAAGAGGGAGGAGAGCGTATCGATAGTCTCAGTGGACTAAAGTCTCGAGACCGGAGCTGGCTAGTGGGCTCACCTGAGATGTGAGTGAAAAACATGAAATGATTAGAAACATTTTATAGGTTTCAAAGTCATGTATTTTTGGAAAATATGTTTATCGTTTGTTCAACATGGTGTAATGAACAGGACATTTGATTTTTTGTAGCCTAAGGAAGCGACTCTCTGTTTCCGAGTCATCTCACACTGAGAGCGACTCCAGCCCACCTCTAACCGTACGTCGGCGCTGCTGCTCAGCCATCATCGAAATGCCTAGATTTGCCATTTCCAGTGAAGAGGATGGTGGTGTGGGGGGCAGGAAGACCCCTGTGAGGGGCCCTCGTGGGGAAGATCTGCCCCAGGTCATACCAGAGCTCCCTGTGGAGAGAGAGCTCAGGCTGGATGAATCACCTACTACACCAGGCTCCAATTCCAGCCAGATCAGCCAATCCACAGTCACACGTTAGTCTTGAAATATTCTGGGGGCTAGTATGTGTTAGTCAAAAATGTACAAAAATGAATGAGATTTATAATTTCAAATAACAATCGGCCATTCTGATTGGTTGCTATTTTCTGTAGTGTATCTCTACTAATTGTTTGTTTGTGTAATTTCAGCTGGTAGTTGTGGTGACGTGTTGGATCGAGCTTCTCGCTACAGTGCTGAAGGATCTGAAAGCTCCACTCCTAAGGCCATCAGTGATTTGGCAGCTCGTAGAGCTCGCCACAGACTGCTGTCAGGAGATGCAGAGAAACACACATCACGTCCACTTAACAAAGTTATCAAGTCAGCTTCAGCGACTACCCTCTCACTTATGATCCCTGCTGGTAAGTCAGCAGTCACAATAATCTTTGTGATTTTGCAATGCAAAAATTGTTTAACCTTAAACAACAGGAAGATGTATGATGATAGGTTAACAATCCTAATTCTTCTGCTATACTTATGATTTGTTGATAGAAATATTGTACCAGGACCAACATGGGCCATGTCTTACTAGTCATTAGATTATATTGACTCTATTAAAAAAAAAAAAAAAAATTATGTGGTGGACTGTCACACTTAATAACTGCAGCACAATTTCATTCTTCTTCTCTTTCAGATCACCATGGTGCCTCTCCTCTGGCCAGTCCCATGTCCCCACACTCTCTTTCGTCTAACCCCTCGTCACGTGACTCCTCGCCCAGCCGAGACCTGTCCCCAGCCGTCTCCAGTGTCAAACCTGCCATAGTCATCCACAGAGCCGGCAAGAAATATGGTTTCACCCTGCGTGCCATCAGGGTTTACATGGGAGACACAGACATTTATACTGTGCACCACATGGTCTGGGTGAGTATTGCAGATTTTAGTATTCTTCATGATGCCGTTAGACTGCACCAATTTGTGGTTTTGAGTGCTCTAATCTATGATTTTGCAGCACGTGGAGGATGGAGGACCTGCTCACGATGCTGGACTGAGAGAGGGCGATCTCATCACACATGTGAATGGAGAGCCTGTCCATGGACTTGTGCATACAGAAGTTGTAGAGCTCATTCTCAAGGTACATTGGTAGCCCTAATCTGATGAGCATTGTGTTGCTTTAGAAATGACTGATTTTTAGATTCATTTCTTTTTATGTTGCAGAGTGGAAGTAAGGTGTCCATTTCTGCTACGCCCTTTGAGAATACATCTATTAAAGTTGGCCCTGCACGCAAAACCAGCCACAAGTCCAAAATGGCTCGCCGCAACAAAAGAACCAAAACTAGAGAAGGTCAAGACAGGTGAAGTCTAACGTTTTTGTTCCATCAAATCCAAATACTTAAGTCATGCAAAGTTTTTCCCATTTCAGTTCCTTAGGCTTACATTTGCTGTCCCATTAATTAATTTTTATATGTATATCCACTATAGTAAGAAAAGAAACTCCCTGTTTCGTAAGATCACCAAGCAAGCAACGCTTCTCCACACCAGTCGTAGCCTGTCCTCTCTGAACCGCTCAGTCTCGTCTGGTGAAAGTGTGCCAGGGTCTCCCACGCATATGTCCCCTCGTTCACCCACACAGGGTTGTCGTTCCACACCCGACTCTGCCCACTCAGGTGAAGCTCCATACAAACTAATTAATGCCAATATGATTTTGTTACACGTAATGCTGTGTTAAATCATATACTTAATTTCATTTATCATTGTCATCTACATACAATATAGTAATTAATTCCCCATTATGAAATCAATATCCTGTCTTAAGTAATTCATCCTCATATTTAATCTAAACTTTCTCTTTCCCTAATGCAGTTGGTGGGAACTCATCCCAAAGTAGCTCACCTAGCTCCAGTGTGCCAAACTCTCCTGCCAGTTCTGGTCAGATCAGACCCAGCTCCTTGCATGGTCTGGCTCCCAAACTACAGCGCCAGTACCGCTCCCCTCGCCGGAAGTCAGCAGGCAATATCCCCTTATCTCCTCTGGCTCGTACACCATCGCCCACCCCTCAGAGCACCTCCCCACAGCGTTCTCCTTCACCCCTGCCAAGCCACGCACTCATCACTTCTTCAATAGGCCAGTCTTTTCCTGTCAAACTCCACTCTTCACCTCCGTTAGTAAGACAGATATCCCGCCCAAAGAGTGCAGACCCTCCTCGCTCTCCTCTGCTCAAACGTGTCCAATCAGCTGAGAAGCTTGCAGCCTCTCTTTCTTCTTCATCCTCCTCTCCTTCTCCATCCTCTGCTGCTGATAAAAAGTTGCCAGTTGGTGCCAGCCGCAAACACAGTCTTGATACCTCACATTCAGATTTTAAAAAAGAGATGCTGCAGCGAGACCCCAGTCTGCAGAGCCTGCAGGAGTCAGCCAGTGAGACTATAATGGGGGGAAGAGTGTCTCCTGCCGAAAAGGGCAGCCTGCAGAAAAGTTCAGTTCGTAAACTGGGCAGGCAAGAAGGTCCTGAGTCTGGAACTGGAACTCTTGGACTTGTTCCTGGGAAGAGTAAACTGAAAGACAAGCTGTCAGCCATACGCCAGGATCGAGCTGAGCGTCGTGAGTCTCTTCAAAAGCAGGATGCCATCCATGAGGTGGACTCATCAGAAGATGAAACCGATGAAGGGTCAGAAGATAGCCAAGATGGACGTAGGACAAGCTATGTTCCTCCAAGCCATGTCTTGAGGCCTACTACTGTAATGGCCTCTCCCCATACCATCAGGATGGGACCAGCAGCTCCACCAACACTGGGACTGTTGCCCTCAACGGTTGCACCCTCAGGCTTACCTCAGCCCAGCAGAGGACTGCAGATACAAAGCCAAAGTACCACTCAATCTCAGACACAAACTTCAGCCTCACCATCAGTGCAAAGTTCAACAAAGCCCCCAGAACAGAATCCTACAACATCTATTGCGGCCCAAGGCTCCAGTTCAACACTAGCTGAAGAGTCAAAAAAGAAAGAGTCAAAGGCACAGGACTCTCAATCCAGTGTTAGGCCTTCTCCACCTCAACCCAGCCCTCTGACCAGCACCTTTTCCACCCATGGTAGCGCCTTTACCTCTGTCAGCAAAGACCCATTTGTCAAACCCACCACACCTCCATTGGATCCTCGGAGGACCCCCAAAACCTCTGAGCCCAGGTCAAAAACCAGTGGTAAAATGGATCCTAGCACTGCTTCTGGAGTGACCAGGGATGTCCCTGTTGCTACCACACCAACCGGAGGTATCACCAAGGAGATGAAGGAAGCTGACAATCGCAGACAGGCTGCAGCTACAGCTGCTGCTACTGCAGCTGCTGCGGCCTCTCCATCCACTGCCTCTGAGAGTGGAATGGACAAAGTTGTGTCTCAACTGGCCACTGTGGCAAAGAGTGTGCTTGGCCCTGTCAAACTCAACATCCCAGGTACTAAAGATGCTTCGGAGCGGACAAAGGACCAGCGTCCCCAGACAGAACCCTCCCACCCAAAGATAAAAGAATGTCATCTGGAGCGCCCTGATTCTCCTGACCGCTCAAATCCATCTGCTGCTTCCGGCTCCCAGTCTCCACGGCTGACTGAATCTCCCTCTAAACACACATCATCCAAATCTGAGCCAGCCTCAACTTCTCGGAGAGCTTTAGAGGTCCCAGGGACTTCCAAAAGGCCAACTCCTCCAAACTCCCAAGCTGGGGAAGAACATCAGGATAGACCAGGAACTCTGAGAAGTGGCACCACACCAAGGCCTAGGTCTGAAGCACAATCTCAGGCCCAAGCAAAGCCTAGTTCCACTACTTTACGAGACAAATCCAACAAGACAACATAGCAGCCTTGCGGAAAGACCTATTTTCTCCAGCTTTAATTTAACTTGCCTATAACAGACAAATACACATTAGAACACAAAGCAGTTGTCCTGTTTCGTGTCAATATCCCTGTGAAAAGACAAGACAGAGGAAGAGATAGAGGTGTTTACAGATGATCTCAACAGTTCAATTTCAGAATGTTTCATGATCTGCCATTTTATCAATAACCGAGGCTTCATAATTGTTCGTTTTCCTTGTTCCTATTTTTCGAGTATTTTCCTCAGCAGTTACAAAACCTGGAAAATTGCTTGGGTCTGGGCCCTGACAGACAGAAACCATGACCATTTACAGTACATTACCTCTTCATATTATCTTTATAATACTTTTAAGAATCTTCTCTTGTAGTAGGTATAGTTGTGCCTTAAAGCAACACCTCAGCATTTCACTTGTATTTCTTTCTGCCTTTTCATCATATGAAGACATATTGCAGCAATAAGAGTAGCGTATCCCGAGCAATTTTCAAAAACACACAAAGTTGATTTCATCACACCTGTAGTATACCAAATTGCTTTTTCCATCTTTCTCACTTGCACTTGTGTCAGCTTTCAATAGTGTCGAACAGCTGTGAGATGTCTATGAAAATTCAACCCTTTTCCCATTGGCACAACCGTCACAAATGTTGTATATGGTAACTGAAATTTGGATATATCATGGGGGAGAATGATGGCCATTAACTGCATGAATTACCTCTTTACATGTTACTCAATGTTTCTGAGAAATAAACATGTTTTTAGAAATGGTTTGGAATTATTCTGTATAATGACCCATGTGATCTTTGGCCATCATTCAGATCCCAGTAAAGTTATGTCAAGCTACATTTTAGCTAAAGACATTACTTGTAACTTGCACATCATTATGTCTAGATTTTGTTTGGTTTTGTCTCAATTTCAAACGGACCATTTTATTTCTTGTTCTTCAGCTTGCCTGTTTTATTTTCTCCCATTTTAATATCTGGACCAATTAGCTGTTGTCTCTGTATATTTGTTTGCTTTTTTGTTTTCTTATTTCAGCAGACTTGTCTTTGGTGTGTGTGTGTGTGTGTGTGTGTGCGTGTGCCTGTGTACAGAAGCATGTTTGAGTGGGTTCTTATATAATGCATATTTAAAAAAGTCTGTTATTTCTTAGTTTTTATGCTCTAGATGGGAGTGTGTTTTTGACTGGTGTCCTATCTTTGCCATATCAGCTCTGTCTGATTCATCCCTTTGTCATACCAGGCAAAGATGTATTTGCACAAACCCTTTTTTTATTTTGTGTGTCAATAATATGAAAACCAATAAATACAGTATCCAGTTAGATCCCAGTTGGGGTCTTGAGGGGTTTGACCAGTAAGTGAGACTGTGGTACGTTGTCATATTATCTTGACATAATGTTAACACTCAAATGTATTTAAAGGTTAACCTGTGGAACTTTAATGTTTTAACCACATTTTACATTTACAATTGAAACCAGTTGTCTGTATTATGTTTCCACTCAGTTTGCCACTCCATTTTGTTTCTCAATATTCAACACTTGCCCCTAGTATAAAAAGTCTAGTTGCTTAGGGCAAGTCAATCATTAAAGTAAAGGCTACTTCCAACAGACTCCCACCCTTCTTTTGACCTTGCCCACATAGAAAATTCAAATGTCTTTAGTTGGTCTTTATAACTGATGATGGTATGTACAGTTACGCTATAACCTTATTCATGTTTTGTCCATATAAAATGTGAACAGATGTCTTGCACATTTACGCTTTTATAAGGAATTGAGCTGTTGATCGCATTGTAGCCTGAAGCTTAATTCCTGACAAACCTAATTAATCTGGGCACCATGATCAGTGAAAAATGCACCTGTGGTGAGAATGGCATTTGGATAAAGTTGGAAATGCATCTGTGAGCAGTCAGGTCTATTAGAGTGTTTGACCTCTTAGGTCTAGAGATCATTGATTGATCATACACACTAGTGGTCAAGGCATAAATACACAGTTAAGAACAATGCTTAACCATTATGTCCAAAAGTGATGAACTGAATCGGGTTCCAAAGTTATCATTCTCAAACCCAAACGTGAATCTCCATTTAAACTAAATTGGGAGGGCTTATAGAAACCGCCCTTAAATGTTTACATGTGTTTTGAGCGATCATTTGTAAATGGCACACTCTAGTGCATTATGTCTAAATAATGTCTCATATGTGTAGTGCGAGTGCTCAGGCACATTTTGTAGCTTAGATGATGGCAGACCACTAGTGAATTTCCTTTCTGGCTGCATTGCGTTTGAGATTTTACAGGGTGTAGAGACATTAAGAAACTCTTGCATTCACTCGATAAGCCTAGTATTTAGTTTTTCACATTTTTTTTACATGTAGTCTCTGAAGACCTGCTTCACATTCTGCCCATTGTGCTCTTAACAAAAAAGGAAAACAGTGTGTAAATGTTAAATTCATCTCTGCTCCCTTTTCTAAAGTCGTGAGCTGCCTTGGGCTGTAAAAGTGAACGCTAACTGCCTTCTCCTGTACGTGATGGGGATGATGATGATGGTTGGGCTATTTGTTGAGGTGAGGTATGGTGTCAGAAAGCCTGCGGTGGTCATCCATCAATGTCCCGCAGCCACATGCCACCACGCACGCACTAGTGAAATGTAATCTCACACACAGTCTAGAGCAAATTTAGCCTCCACCTCTCACCTGTGGTGTAGCTTGGCTGTATATGAACGAAAAAAAAAACCTTTGGAGCACAACTTTCATCTGCCATAGACACGCATATAGACTCAATGTCCAACCACTGCCCTCTCCTAATGTCTGTGTGTGTTAGTGTTTAACCCAAATGGCAGCACAGATCAGATGGTTTACTTTTATGTAAATATCTTTAAGTCTGGTGTTCTGAGTGTCTTTAATATGAAAAGAATTGAAGTTATTTGGTGTGCAATGGCCACTGCCTTAGACATGACGCATAGATGGAATGGGACAATGACTAGAAATTGTGTGTATTTCAAGACCTGACGCTCGGTAACAAGGGAGTCAATGGTGATACAGTTGTGTTATGGATTTAGGGCGCTGTCCATGTGCTTTGTCCAAGACGAAAGGAGACAATGTGGTTGTACAGACACAAGTGAATAGAAGTGGGCAAAGAAAAAAAAATCTGCTAGAGTTAAACCAGTGCAATATCTTACAATTTTCTTTTGTGGTAAGACGCATGTTTGTTGTTAATCCTACCTTATGAATAATAAAGATTTTTTAAGTAACTCAGCATGTGGCTTGTGTTTATTCATGCGAGACATTAAGTTGGAGCTACAAAACGGATGTTTCTAAGAGCAAATTAATAATAGTGCTGCATTCAACATAATGTTACCATATTAAAAATTAGCGGCATTTTCCATGATGCAGTTTAATCTGTTCAATGTTGCATAGGAAGCAAGTTTTAAATAAAGAGCGTAGAGAATTTCACTCTCAGCTCATTTACCTTACTTTAGGCATGTTAAATGGATCCCTAATGGACAGTTATTTAGGTATTTGCTCACCCACCTGTCATGAGCTTGTTTCAGGGAATTTATTGCCTTAATGAATGCAGAAGACAGTCGGTGCAAGATGTAAACGCCATGTTAACAGCCATGCCAACGCTAGGCATTGACAAGACAAAGTAATGAAGTCCATGTGTGTGTGTGTTTTCTAAAGGCTCTCAGATGGGCTGAGCGTATGTTTGAGAGCTGTTATGCCCTGAGGGCAAAGACAAAAAGGGTCAAAGGTTAGCTGGCTTGCTTAAAAGGTGCCCGCCATAGGGGATAATTGGACTCTGTCTTGCCTTCATTCAATTGTTTCCCATCAGCAGGCCTATTAAGAAAGTATACATTGTGAAAATGTGCACACTTAAACTTGCTCCACGGGCCCCCTCGCTTACCATCTCCCCACGGCACGCGAACCGCTAGAGAATGAAGATGCTCCGATGACCCAATGTGTCTCTTCCTCTCGACCCTCCCCCCTCTGACAGGAAGCTGGTGCCACTGATGGATTGCTGGCTGAGTCTGTCTCTGACACCCGCTCTACATGACCGGGTAAATTCATTCCATTCCTGCCTCTCTCTACACAGCCGCCCATCCCAGCATCCACTGCCTGACAGCCAGCCTAATGGGGGGACCAGGCCAAATGGATTTCAGAAGAAAAGCGAAGGGGGGCAGAGCCTCAGGGGGGCAATAATTCTCCCCTATTTCAGAATTTATTTTCCCCAATCCTCTCACTTTTTTTTCCCCTTCCAAGTTTTCTTGAAGAAATGGAAAGGAAGGAACGGTTTCACTGCCTATCGATTCAATTTAAATGTGACAAGTCTGCACTCAGGTACATGAATCATTGTATCTTATTTACGAGCATGAGCCACGTGTTGAACGTTAACCTTCCAAACTGACTCGGGTGCACTAGATAATAGGATACATAATAAATGCTTTCATCAGTTTGATCTGATATTAGATGTTAGCAATTAGTTTTACCTGCTTATAGTATGGCATAGAAGAATGGCAGGTGGAAGCTGCATTATAGGCTAATTGCTCTCTGTGGTACCACGCGCCACGTTTAATGAGCCTTATTCTGTGTGATGAATGTGCACACACAACCCTAACCTGTACAGTGTGCAGACTTGATGTTGCCTGCCAGGCAAATAGTGGGAAAGTTCAGTTGCTGAGAGCAATAAATTAGCCCGTGGAGAAGAGAAATAGAGTGGGGATATGGGATTTCAGCTCGCCTAATACTGCATGCCAAGAAAATGGCGAAAGAAAGGATCTGAAAGGCTGTGGATGTTGATAGCGACTAAGAAACTGTGAGTGAACTGTGGCTGGTGGGTCATTAGGAAGGCCTGACAGAAACTAAGTATATTGCAGACTGTTAGCGTGAATGATTCAATAGTTATGTAAGGGTATAAGTTCACTCAACTCTTTCATTAATTACTCACACAGGTACAGGGGTTGTTCCAAACCCATAAGACCTTTGTTCATCTTTGGAACACAAATTAAGATATTTTTAATGGAATCTGAGCTCTGGCCGTCCATATACAGCAACGAAATTATCACAGAAATGTAGCAAGGTCATCAGTAAAGCAGGCTAATCCATGTGACATAAGGGGTTCAACTGTAATTTTTTTGTGCGCAAAGAAAATAACCAATTCAGCAATTCTTCTCCCCCAGCATATTTTGTTTATCCTGGATCAACGTTACTGTCCAAAATATATAGACTTAATCCAATCCCTACCCTTAAACCTTAGCCTACCCATAATTTATTCTTAAGATCAATGGGAAATGATAGCTGATTAACGATTTATGATTAATGACAGCTGATTTAGGGTGTACTGTAGAAGCAGTAGGGATAAAATAGATATTTCCTGAAAAGGTATGCCTCAATTCTGATTGGTTGCTTAAATGTTCCAGGAACATGTTGCACTTGGTGAAATCAAGTTGGAGGGTGAGCGTGATTTCACCAAGTACAAGATGTTCCTGGATCAACATTCTAATCAACCAATCAGAATTCAGGAATAATTTTTTTCTGGAAATATCTGTTTTATGGCTTATGATCAGCTAGGTGTTTCTACACCCTTGTTAATCAGCTGTAATTTCTCACTTATTGTAGGCATACATTTTGGGTAGGGGTAGGTTTTAGGGTAAGGATTGGGATAAGTTTATATTTTTGGACAGTAATGTTGATCCAGGAGCAACAAAAGATGTTGATCTAGAGTCAGAGATCTGATTCTTGAAAAAAATATCTTAATTTGTGTTGCAAAGATGAACTTCTGATGAAGGTCTTATGGGTTTGGATTGGAACAACACTAGGGTAAGATTAAGGGATTAATGACAAACTGCCCCTTTAAGTTTAATTTACAGCGTCAAGCAAGGTAACTCCGCCCACATTTTGTTTAGTATTTTAAAATCAAATATTGGGGAAAATTGTGAAGAGTTTGAGAATTTCTATGAGGTTTCAAATGGAAAACCACAAAACCAGTAGCCTACTTGTCTGAAGAAGCGGTATGTGTTTTACACTTTTCATTGCAAGTTTTGTTTCGACTCCCGTCCTACTATCCCAGTTCATCTCACCTACCTACTACACCTGCAAGTCAGGTATGTGACTGCGTCTCTGTACATTAACTAGTTGTTTTACTCCAGTAAGTAGGGAATTTTTATTCACTTTAAATAAAGCGATTCTCTTTAATGTAGTTAATGCTGATTCGTTAATAAATTAGTTCTGGCAAAAAATGCTGATTACAGATGTCATTTTCCATGATTCTGCGGTGTTAGCAATTAAAACGTTACTTATCTATTTAACAATATGCCCGCAAATTATATAAAATATCCCAGAATCTAGACCAAGCGGGCAAACGCGTTTACGGGTGACATTAATGTCTGCATCTTGCATCTTAAGCGCATAAGGAGTGAAGAAGAGAGCGTGAGAGAGACCTTCCGTGCATGTGAACTGTGTGTGTGTGCCTGTTCATAGCGCGTGCTAGACAGAGAGCATCCTGATTGGTTTATTAAGCAAAATTAGCCAATC
>JAUMHQ010000105.1:2878300-2889872 GCA_032361165.1 Enteromius paludinosus | reverse complement strand
GGATATTCACTAACCCCACCCACAATCCCTGCCGGACCTGGGACTCGAACCCACGACCTTTGGGTTACAGGTCCGACCCTCTATCCATTAGGCCACAACTGCCCCAATCGTGCCCCAAGACTGCCCCACGACTGCCTCCAATGTGAAGGAGGACCCCCATATGTACACTCATTACGAATCAAATACTAATAAATCTGAATGTAAGGGTCCATCTTTTTAAACATATGCCGTAACCAGTATGTTTATTTTAGTGAAAAAAAAAAAATACTTTTAATAACATGGTCCACTAAATTTGCAAAGTTTGAACATGGAAAACTGGAAATGTTGTTTTTCAGACCTAAAAAATGTCTAAAATATCTATAATTAATATACAATTCCTTTTAAATAATGTATTAGATTGATTTTGCTAATGTAGCGCTTATGTAAAGTTAAGCTTGCTTGCTAGTCGAAGTGGTGTGATTTATAGACAAATTATTCTTTTGAGTCAGCTCTTTTCAGAGAATTGGTCGAATTGATTCACAAAGTATTCTAAATGATTCAGCTTCAGATCACGACTAGCAAATCCAGTATCCGTTGCAACTGACTGGAAATGTCCTGAAGAGTAATGAATTATCTGTGGGTAAAAGTAAAAAGTGGGAATCTGGTCAAATAAGACAATGTGAGAAAATCTATAAATAAATAAATAAAATGTATATTTAAAGATGACTATATCCAATGTAAAGCTGAAAATAATGCTGTATGAATCATTTATGTTAAATGTGGTCTGAAAATCTACTGAGAGGTTTAGAAATTTGAGTTGTGTGTGTATGTGTGTGTGTGTGTGTGTGTGTGTGTATTTATTTGTATATATATCCACATTGTTTTGATCAGATCAAGTATATGTGGGGCATTAAATCCCTAGTATAGTAGTATGAAAGTAACATATTGCAATATTTATAATGATAGCAGGAGTGGTAAATGAAGAGGTGTAGTTTGACAGGAATAGAATTGTCTTTCCAGGTTCAGTAAGACACTGTCTAAAACCTTCCCCACACTTCATTCTCACATTTAGACACCTGTTTCCATTGTTTGGTTGACACTGAAAAACCCCCTCAGAGAGCGTTCACTCTCTGTAAAACACACATACTTTCTCTTCGCTCCACTCTCTCCCTCCCTCTCCCTCTTCATATTCTAACACTTGTTCAGACTTTCGCTTGTATTCTGTCCAAGGCCCTACTCAACCAGTAACCCCCCACCCCCCCACCTAACACACCGAATCACTACACCTGTGACAGTCGTCATCTCTACCCCTCCAGTCCACCAAGAGACCAGCTGTCCGCTTGTTTTAAAGGAGCAGAGCCCACCTCATCGCAGCGCAGGCCCACCTGCTAGTCCCAACCCCATACGCCCCCCTCCTCCTCTTCCTCCACAGCCTTGGGGCTCAATTTAACCCCGCACCCTGTGTCATCCATGTATATGCCATGAAGCATGGCTTGGGTTCACGCCTGCAATTGAAAACGATCCAGTTCCCCCTCCAAATAACTGAGAAACAAGACCCCCGACCCCCAAACCCCTTCACCCCAGTCATGGCTAGCGTCCATTACCCTCCACTGCACATAAACACATCATGCAGGTGGTACGACGCACCACTTGGGTCAATATTTCTGCTGCAGTTAATTAAGCAGAAATGATATGACCCCCATGGAAATGAGATTCCACTTAAGAGGTCAGCGGCCCCCCTCTCGCTCATCGTGTGCGCGATCCTCACATTCTATTTTAAGCCCAGAGAGCTCTCCGTCACGTTCAGATTATTCATAAATGCAGATTATATTCACGAGGAGTCAGTGCAAATCTGTGCCATTGACACATGCACATAATTACTGATTAGACAATGTGTGATAAATGTGTGTTTTGACAGGGACTTCAATTGATACGTGAGACAAAACTGCTGCCATATGTGTATAACTCATTTATGTTTTCCATCACTTACTTTATAGTGACACAGATCTGTTAGAATAGGAATTTAAAAACTAAGCTTTATTGTAACTGCTCTTATCTTTTTAATTCTGAACCATATACATTCAAACTTACTTTGCTGTTTAGCGCTTGAGATCGGTTTAATGTCTGCGGTTATCTGAGGTTTTAAAGTGATTGCATGGATCCCTGAAGTCATTTTCAAGCTCTTAATTGCTGTTTGTTTTTCTTTATAGATGCCTGTGTGCTCATACTTTCTGAAGGGGATATGTAATAACAGTAGCTGTCCCTACAGCCATGTTTATGTGTCTCGCAAAGCTGATGTGTGTAAAGACTTTGTCCGAGGCTACTGCCCTCAAGGAGATAAGGTAAGACCGTTAAATGGTTTCTTTGCAAAACCATGTTGATTAAACTTGAAATATTGCACATGTAGTCTTTTCTAATTGTTTATTTATGTTAAAATATTTATTACTCCGTGGAATGACCTTGATGATCCTGTTTTGGTATATAACTTCCTTTTATATATTTTATGATTAATTAATTATTTATTTATAATTAGTTTTACTTTCGGCAACTCTTGAATACTGTAAAATGTTTGGGTGAAGTGTAATTACATTTATATGGAGCATATGCTATTTTGTGCTATAAAAAATCTAAATGAATTAACCTGTATAAATAATTTGAAAGAAATTTAAAAATAATATATTTTCCTTATTTTTACATTAAAATGTATTATAGTTTATTATAACAAAGTAGTATAGTTGTATATACATTTATCAACTATAAATAAAAACAGGTCAATTTAACTCTTTATCGCTGGAAAAAGCATACAAAAAAAAATTTATATGGAGAGAGATCTAGCATTTGGCACATAACACATGTGGTTCAGCAATGTCAACAAAATTGTTTTCTCTTTTACTTGCATCATAGATGCTTTAAGGTCCTCTTTATTTTAGTGTACATGTAGTTCGACATTCATAACATTTGTTGGATTAAAGTGCTTTGCAGTTGATGACAGTTTTATAGGTCTTAATGAATGAATGCGTTTATTGGTGATGACTTTTTGCAAGAGGTTTAAATAGAGCTCTTAAAAGTTGACTGTGTTCCTAATGTTAATCTGAACCTTCATCAGGGTGCTTATGACATATGCCTTTGCTTTCCTCCATGTTTGTGAGTGAGTGACATATTGAGGGCAGTAACAAGAGAGGAAAACATGACCCACATTTACCAAGTGTCCTCGTATGTCCATAATCTAGCTGGTTCTAGCGCATCCGTGACCTCTATCTTCAACCCAGCCCTCCCATACACACACACACATGCTTCTCTTGTCCCCCATCACAACTGTCCCTCATTCTCATTAAGCTGTACAGGAGAGAACAAACCTTCGCTTGCATGAGACAGGTGTAGCCACCGTCATATTGTATAGTGCCTATTGTTTTGATGCGTAGCTTTATATGACTTGTACTAGTCATGTTCTTTGTTAAATTTTAGAAGTGTTAGCTTAAAGGAATGATTCAACTAAAAATATTAATTTACATCCTCTACAGTGACTGGGTGCCGTTAGACTCCAGCCCATCAGTTGATTTCTTCAACAAAATAATTTTACTTTAACTTCAAGTTCATAACAAAACGTTAATTAAGTAAAACGCGTTTCTAAAAATAAAATGCAAAAAGATGTGATTAAATGCATTATGAAATTGTAGGGGGTGAGACCCACTCTCACCTTTTGGAGGTATCCATATCGAGATCACACAACCAAACAAAGCCCTCTGTGATCAAACAGTTCTAAGACAAGTCCAAGCCAACTACCATATCCTCCAATCAAAAAATTACTGAGCGTAAACTGTAATGCCGTTTTGCGCTAGATTTTAAAGCGGGAAGCTTTTAAGATGACAACATAATTCATATATGCCAGAACAAAAGTGATTTATTATTTTAAACTGACAGTACTCCTGCCTTCATTGTTTTTCCGCAGAAACTTTCATCGCTGCCCCTATCAGTTTCTTCCTCTTTGGATTTGTCTCATTCTAATGAATTGTTTCTCCGCAGTGTTTTCTGCTTCTCCCGTCTTCTCTCTTTGTCTCTGTCTGTCTCTCGCTCAGTTTTTTTTCCCCCTCCATTTGTTCTTCTTTGCTTTCCCTTCATCGTAACAAATGCATTCTCTCGCTGTCAGGGCTCATTTAAATATTTGGGGTGAGAATGAGAATATATAAGAAGAGAGATATTAATATTTATTCTATTAGCTGAAGTGCTTAGGTCTGTAATTTTGCGCCGTCCCAAAAGCACTGTCTTAGATATGATGGATAGCACACCATAATTATGGACGTGAAAAAGTGCTGATGACAGCAGTACAGGCGAGAGGCCAGCAATGGATACGCCAGCGGAGCAAGGGTTAAAGCACACTCTCATCCTCTTCATTTCTCCCTCCTCTGTTCTTTTCCCCCTTCTCTAGCTCTGCTATTTCACACGTTTTTTCGGTCCCGTTTCTTCTTTTGTTTGCTGGTCACATCAATTCACACCTCATCCTGATCACTCTTCTTTTGATTCCCCTTCTCTTCCTCTCATCCCTCTATCACTCTGTCACTATTCTCATTTCCTAGCTCTTTATCATAGCTCACACCACCATACATTCTTTCTGTCTCTCTCTCTTTCTTGCTCTCTGTCTCAGTAATGTAAAATGTGCTGACTCTTTCTGCTTTGTGGCCAGTAGAAAGCTCTTCTAATAGGCCCCAGAGACTTCCCAGCCTTTCTTAAATCAAGTGGAAAATTGTTAACTTGCACTGATATAAAGATGTTCCATCCACTTCTCTTTTTTTTTCTCCTACACTCTTCTCTTTTCCCTCTATTTTGCTGCTTTTATGTAAATTAAAATGTATGAGAGCGTGGTTAGGGAAGACTCTGGCTTTTGTGTTTTCTTTACCCAGATCACAGCCGTGAACATCAAAGTTAATGGGCCTTCTCAGTACTGCGTCCACCTCCCATCAGCGGGATTTTCGTCTAATTAGATATGATTTCAAATAGCCAATCAACTTATAAGTTAGGTAAGATTTATATCACCCATACTTTTCATTTTAGAGCTTCCACCAATTTGTTGAAATTGTATGTTGATGGGAATGAAAAGAATCGGATTAGGACTATTTGCTTGCTCATCATACATATTAAATGTTGGTAAAAGGCTTTAGACTTTATTCTTGATCATTGTTATCAGTAAAGTATTAGGAAAAAACGTTTAGTAAAATATTGAAAGGATAATATTTGTAAAAAAACAAAACATGTTTTTTAATTAAATTAAGTTCAGGAATAGTTTTCCCAAAATTAAAATTGATTTCATAAATTTTTTAAGTGTTTTGAAGTCAGTGGGTTCCAAAACAATATTGTACCCAACTAATTTTCATTGTGCAGACAAAAAGACATTTAAAAAAATATACAAATATATCTTCTTTTGCGTTTTGCTAAAGAAAGAAAGAAAGATGTGTAGTAAATGACAGTATTCATTTTTGGCTGAACTATACTGATCCGATGTAAGTTTACCTCATAAACCAGACTTTAAATTTTACTGGCCAAGAATTGTCCCACTTGGAAAGGGGATGAAAGAGGCAGGTTATTCTGTCAATACTTGCACAGATATATACTGCTGTGCAACAAAATACCATTTATTTTAAATAATAGAGAAGCAGACTCAACAGACAGCGATATGGAAATCCAGATTTTATTGACATTAGACAGAGCACTTAAAAAACTTAAAAAAAGATATTATGAACCTTGCACATTTGAGGAAATAGTCATTGTAGGAAACCACTTTAGATTCCGGATGTAGCATAGCAACCAACCAACAAGTCTGAAATTGGGGGATTCAACCAGCTATGGACATCTTAGTGGTCAATATCCATCAAATGGTCTGTTGGCGGCTGAAAGTAGACTTGGCGGATGCAGTCAATGTTGTTGAATTATAAATGCCAGTGTGATAGAACAGTAGATAAATTTCACTGCGAAACAACCCTGGCCCTTCCTAGATGCCATATTGGCCAAATTTTTTAAAGCAAATACTTTGATTTAGTGAAAACTCAAATTTCAGTGGTGTTTCTTTTAATTCAGATAAGCTGCTTAGTAGTGAAGATCCTTATTCACTATTCATGAAAAATTTTAAAAGAATAACTACAGTCTGCAAGTCTTAGTTTGTCCAACAATTTTAATTCTGTCATGAATTACACACCCTTATGTTATTCCAAATGAGGGTATTTAAAAACAACACATGTAATGACAGAATTTTTACTTTTTGAATTCAATCTGTAGTTACTGGCAATGTACCATTTCGATTTGTTAATAAATGTAAAAAGAAAAAAAAAAAGACATAAGTTACTTAATCACAGTTTCCATGGCATGAAGATCATAGAAACCGAAGTACACCGAGAGGCACTATAAAGTACAATTAACACAATATTTATTAGTCTCTTTTGCAATTGTGTTGTATTTAGACCTATAACAACTTGAGTCATATTTCCATGATGACTTGAGATTTTAACAGGTTGGTGATGAAATTTCTATCATCTGTCAAGAGGCCCAGGACAACATCTCCAAACTCATCAGACTTGTCCTAAATGAATGAAAGAGAGAAACAAATCACAAACAAATCCCTGGTGTCAAAAAATAGTAGTGTTCAATTTAATTACTTTTTAATTAAATACTGTTTGTTTTAATGAACTAATCAATTTTGTTGACAGTTATTTTCATTATCGATTAGCTGTTGCTTGCCTAGTTTTATACAACTTCTAAACAGGAGATCTGTGCAGGTTGCATCAAGGTCACAATATTTATAAAGGAAAAGTTTTACACATTTACGTAAGATGAAGATTTCAGCCATGTCAGGCCTAAAGCAAGCTGATTTATTCTACATTGAGTCACTTCATGGGGGCCGATGAAATCCTCCACACTTTTATTGGTGAAGGAAATGCCCCTCTTTTCAAAAACCTCTGATGGCAGTAGTTGTCAGTATGAATTCTATCATACAGTCCAGTAGGTTACAGTCCACCTTTGGTTTGGTTGTCTTGATTTTCACCCTATATGGTCTCAGGACCTAAAAATTAGAAGGCAGAAAGATTCCCCTGACCACTTGACTTACACTAGCCATGGAGTCTGTTAGCTTTTTTTTGTTTGTTTTTAACAATGACTGCAGAAATACGATTTTACCTGCATATGCAAGGTCACTCACAGTGTTATTTTAAAAGGTTCATTTTAATGGACAAAACCAGACCTGTACACACTTACTCAAAGCTTGGACGATCTGACAGGATCATCTGCGGTTGAGTGACTCACATCACCGTGTCTATCTAGTCATGAACTTGTATGTACATTTCAGTTTCATCAGTCAACTATTTTTAAACACAAATGTATACAATTACAACTGATTATATATACATTGTCGGTTTGATGTTTTTCACACATCCATACAGACATTATTTCATACACGACAATCTTTAGACATGCCCTTAACAACAAAAGACAATACTTTATTGAAACTTTTCTGATGAAACACAAGTATTTCTGATGATGGTTTTTTGTTCACAGCACCCCATATTGACAGAAAAACACAGAATTGTTGACATTTTTGCAGATTTATTGAAAAAGAACAACTGAAATATAATATCACGTTGTCCTAAGTATTCAGACCCTTTGCTGTGACACTCATATATTTAACTCAGGTGCAGTCTAGACCTATCATGACATGTTTTCTTCATGTGATCACATGTGGAAAATATTTGGACACAAGTGGAAAACGTGTGGACCCATGAGATCACATGTGGAAAACTTGAAAATTCATGTGTTTTTCTGTAAGGGTGTATTTAATTAATAATAATGATATTCAGACAAATTTTAAATAATAGTCAAAAACAATCAGAATAGTTAAAATTACAGATGCTGTGTGATCAGATTATCCCACTTCACATCACTTGTAATTTCTCACAATTTACACATTGGTTCTGTCTGCCTCTGCCAGACGTTTGAATGATTAAAGCTCGACATGGATGTTATCAGTCAAACAAGAAACAAATGGGTGTTTAAAAAAAGAAAGGTCCCAAATGCTCTCCTGAAATGGGGTGGAATTGGAATCGACTGAATTCAAGTGGCAAGGGATTTAGCAAATTGGGCCAATTAGCCATAAGTGTGGTGAGTGATGATGTTGTCTATAGGATGATTTAGGGGGCATTAGAGACCCAGATTCATTGGGTACGAAAATCCAGTTACACTAGACTGTGTGTGTAAAGCTAAAATATATATATTTTGTGGGGGTTTTTTAGTACATACAGTCATACTATACATACCTTTTTGCAGTTAGTTAGAGTCTATGACATAGACTTGTTGAGTTTTTTGTTTTTTGCTTTATTTTGATCTTGTCTTATTTGTATCAGATCTGGCTTGTACATTTGACCTCCTTAAGGCTTTAGTATGGGGTCTTGATAAGCATTTTCTGGTGCTAGACACTGAGAAAAATAGCAATCTTTGCGACAATTTTAAAAAGTAGCACAGCAGGATTACAAAAACACGTTTCCTGTGTAAATGCTCGCTGAGGGTTTCTGTATGTCGTATGTTTCTGTAAGCACCAAAAGATAAAACCTAATAACTGTAAATTCTGTAATTTGACCTGATCCCTGTTGGGTAAAGTGTCTCTGGGCGGTCTGCCCCAAGGGGTGACAGGGAGTCCACAGTGTTCCCGGACACACGATCCTTCAGCCACCCTTTCCTCCAACACACACATACAGGCACCCTCTCTCTCTCTCTCTCTCTCTCTCTCTCTCTCTCTCTCTGTTTATTTCTGGAGCAACATGCCCCTCACTCGCCCAGTCTCTCTCTCTCTCTCACTTATACACGCGTCTCGCGCTCCTCACCCCATAGTGGGGTATAATTAGCTCCTCTGACAGGTGGGAGGGATCGGGTCTCCCGAAGAATGAAGCTACCAATTTACGCCCAAATTACACGGGCACACAGACACTCTCACCTACTCTCACTTACACACACAAACACATGCTCACCTTCTCTCACATATCTGAGCCATGCACCTACTGATGTGTTATCACACGCAAACACTTACTTTTGCTAACTTCAGTGCACTCCCACAGAGTGTGGCACTCATGAAATCTCTATTTCCTTTTAATCTGACAGTGTCCCACATGTTCTTAACCAACCCTTCAAACATCCATTGTCAGTGTGGTGTGATGAACTAAAGCATTAGGAACGTTCTGCTCTCTTCACAGTGTAAGAAGAAACACACACTGGTGTGTCCAGACTTCTCCAGTAGCGGTGTGTGTCCACGTGGATCCAAATGCAAACTGCACCACAGACAGAGATTGAAACAATCTGGCTCTAATGCAAGTTTTGGACCGGCCAAGAAAGCCCGCACTAGAGACATTTCAAAGAGGTCCGGATCAGTAACTAATATCTTTCTCTTTACTGTACTATCGAAAAAAAACTCAATATTTCAGTAATATTATTATAGAGAAGCAACCTGAATAACCATGTAAATCTCTGATCTTTATTTATAAATTCCTTTTTTTGATCTCGTAAAATAAGTGTGTTATTTGGTATTTTGCCTTTTAGTTCAGAGGAAGTTAAGACGCAATCTACAGATTCCATGCAGGCAGATGAGGGCTCGTCCTGCTCGGGTCCTGTGAAGCTGCCTTCCTTCATCTCCTTGTCTAGCTCTCCTGACATGTCAGAGAACCCTAATACGCCAAAGGTAGCTCCTGCAGCAGGCCCACAGGCCAAAGGTGTGTATTTGTATGTGTACAGGTTTGGTAGTAAAGGTAGGTTTAAGGGTGGGTTGAGGTGTAAGGGATGAAAATATACAGTTTAAATATAAATGTAGTTACAGAAATGAATTACAGATGTAACTATATACAAGTATTTTTAAAAATATAAGTACAATATTTAAAAAAATTACGTATGCAATAAGTTTATTGCATCTAATGATTCATGTAAATGTAAGTACATACTAGCTAAGGCCACCTAATATAAAGTGGGACCAAAATGAAGATAAAATTGTCCACAGTTAATTTGATGACAACTACACCTGTTGTTCCTCTGCCCTCGGTAAAAATTGCAAAAATTATTTATTATGCACAACAAACATTGGAGTATTTAGAAAAATAAACATAGCTCTAAGAAAAGGTCTTGTAGAATTTGTTTGCAGATGCCACTTTTGCATCTAATGCATTGCAATACTATATTTATATAAATTTAAAATAGGCTTAAGTGTGGCTTAAGAGTCCAAATACTTTTTAGGGTCACTGTATATATAAAGAGTAAGGAGGTAATAAATATTTATGGAGTACGAAGTTGGGCTACTTAATACACAGTGATGGGGTTAATAATATCAAGGGGGTTGATATTATTTAAGAGAGGGGCTGCATGAGGTATATAATACTTACTGAGGGGTTACTAATATTTAGGTTTGTTGTTAAGGACAGGCACAGCTGAAGCTGGCATGTCTGTCTCACTGATAGAGGATTAGTGGAGAGGGGCCCCTATATCCTCACACACTCTCTCACACACACACACACACAAACCAGCCACACCCTATGGAGCAGTGTCTTTCTCTCTCCACACTCAATAAGACAAACATGATATACTTCCCTCACATAAACTCACACACATGACTTTTTTTTAGCAACATTTTTTTTTTACTTCTCTTCAAGGTTGTGAGAAACTGGCTACTTTGTAGCATTCATCTGAACACTTTTCAGTTTTCTTCTCCTTTCTCATGCTTTCATACTTCATTTCCTAAATTAGTTACTGCAGAACAGAAACTGCTGTCATTAACCTCTGAGTTTACACCCTAACAGTGGCTTTTCACAGTCATATGGTCATACTGAAGCGTGGCATACACTTGTTCTCTTCTCTGTACGCAAATATTTAAAAAACGTACACCACTGTGTCTCTGATTCATTTTAGCTGATTTTCAAGCCTGTAGGGTTTCCTTCTATTTCTAAAGCTTTCATGAGTGATGGCAAGTATCATGTCTGCATATTTATACAAATTTATGCTTGTTATACATACACACATATCCCTCTGCCAACTTCCTATTTCTCTTGTGCCAAGTTCCAGCTCTGTTCCTCTTTGGGATCATTGATGGCAGCCCAGTGTCTTAGAATAGCACAGGTGCCCACCAGACCGCCATGGCTTTTCACATGTCACTTTCTCATCCTGTTGCCTGAAATCATCTGCTGCACACAGACTGTCCGTCATAGAGTGCTGCTCTCAAATTCACCTTGTTAGAGCAAATTTAACCAATTTAGCAATTCTGATTCAGTTTGGATTCCTTGACGCTTTTAATTCTTGTTTATTATTATTTAATTCTTATTTTTACTCTTGTTCTGTAAAATTCTGTAAACTTATTCTTATTCTCTTGGGAGAAACAATGGGTAATGCTTGGATTTTTTTACTGTATTTACTTTATTTGTTATTTATTAATTATTTGTTAAAGGTGCCATAGGATGGAAAACTGAATTTCCCTTGGCATGGTTGAATAATAACAGTTCTGTACATGAACATAACATACTGTGAGTCTCAAACACCATCGTTTCCTACTTCTTATAGAAATCATGTGTTTGCAAAAGACGACTGA
>JAUMHQ010000105.1:2845902-2878200 GCA_032361165.1 Enteromius paludinosus | reverse complement strand
TAGTGAAGTGAAAAAAGTGTTGTTACCAATGTCCTGTTACACATTTGGACTTACACACACCATTCTGAGGGTTGTTACTTGTGTGTAGTTACAGAAATATTACAGCTGTAGATGCTTTGTCACAATGTGTACTTACACTGTGGTTGCATGCTACACACACATGTATTAGGGACACTTAATATAAAGTGGGAACCTTTTTCTTCTGAAAACATAAATATGTATAGCAGGAGTTCTTGGAGAGTCAGTGGCATTATAAAGTCTAGAGTTTGTGAGCGTAGCGAGTGGGATCGATGTAGATATTCAGTGTTGGCCCCACTGCACTTGCAGTCTATTTAATGTCTCTGTTCCACCACCCTGCGTTCGGCTGATAACACTTACCACACTCCACTTGTTTCAATACAAAACAACTTTAATTAAATCAGGCCATGGCCAAGGTTAGGTTCTCTCACATTCCTCAAAGATCCCACGGTGTGAAACAGAAAGCCTAATGGAGTCTGTATTACTCTGGAAGGAAGTGTAGTTTTCCAAGGTATGAGGGGTTATCAAACAACATATTCCAGAATCATACAGAGACAATTTCTGATGTGTTTTATACCCATCAGGCTTCTAATGTAACAAAAAAAAGGAAAAAAAAGAAAATTGTAAGTGACAAGGAAAACGGATGATTTGTCATGATGGGATGCAGTGGTGTGTTTTATGTATCATGAATGAATGAATTGCTTTGTGTTTATTCTCAGTAAAAGATACCACAAACAGACAGTGCTAGCTGACATGAGCAGCTAAACTCAGTGTAACTCGAGGCCAGAGAGATCATCCCCACAGTGTATCTCCAACGCTATTATCGCACCCTGACAGCATCAGACTAAATATTGTCACAATGTTGTGGGTTCATCCAATAAATCTACACTGACTGAGCCTTAGGGATCAGACTCTCTCTCTCTCTCTCTCTCTCTCTCTCTCACACACACACACACACACACATGCACCTTTTTGACTCACACCCTTACAGACATGATGCACAACTGAACAACAACAGAATGCAAAGGAGATTCCTTATAGGCAACAGCAAAATGTGCATGTTAAAAGTTATTAAATTATTTCACAGCTAGGCAGTTTTTATACATTATGCCAGGGCAATGAGGAATTATTTTGCTGTTCCAATCCACAGCGTACCACACAGTTTTGTTTCAATCTGGGGAAAGACTATGAGTATATTGCACTTTATATGCTGATGTACTATAAATTCTGTACAGAATCACAAGATCTGCAGGATTATTCTGGCATGGTTAGTTATGAAAAGGGCTTTTACCTTTCTCCAGGAATCCTTTATGTTTGTTTTTTAAACCAAAAATTATTGCTTGTAATAAATAAATACAAATAATAACAGATGATAATAATAATTCTAATACTAATAATACAAAATATAATTTTTTTTATAATATATTTTAAAATGTATGTACAGTATATATATATATATATTTATTTATTTTTTTGTATTGGTTGTCTCTGTTACATTGGATAGTACAGTTTCTACAGGAAAATATACTAAATGAAATGATAGAAAAAAACAAAACTAAAACAATTTCAGTTTTTGACCCCACTGCCATACACGTTTAAAACATGCATGTGTTGATTCTGTCAGCTTCCTTTGAGGCCCCGTAGATATTTAGTCTTTGGTAAGTTCCACCTCATGCTCCTTTTCTCAGATTAATGATGAAATCAATCTTTGCGATAACCATTTGGACAGATGTCACACTAATGATGCCAATAAGAGAAGGACAGAGATGATCGTGACGACATGACCATTGGTGACCACATTGACACTGGCAGTGATAAAGACGTCAAGGACAATGTCTATGGGAATTTACCTCCGATCAATATGTCTAAAGACACAGATTTCAGAACTATTTCCTCCATAATAGACACTTTATTGTCCGATTACTCGTTTAAATTTGACAGGGAAAGATAATGGACAAAAGAGATGTAAATCTAGTGTAAAGGCCAAATACAAAAGAAAAATACAAAGCGTGGACAGAGAGGAGATAGATAGATAATTAAAGCATAGATAAAAAGGTCAGTTGCCTAAGGTTAAGGCAACTTAATTAAGCAATGCAACAAAATACATGGTTTAAGTTTAAATGTGAAAAAAAGAAGAAGTAAGAAATCAGCCACTGAGCTTTTACTTAAGCCTGTATGTCTGTGGGTCAGCACAGCTATACTAACCCTCGGCTTCACCCATCAGATGTGCCATATTCCACTTTGTCATGCATCACATGTCAGAGGAATAATTCGATCCATCTCCATCCTTCCATTTTCTCTCCTCCATTCCCTCCCTCACTGCGATCCTCCGTCCTGCACTGATTAATGTTAATTTCATCATAAGTCTTTTTCAGCTCAATAAACTCCCCCTCCTTCCCTAAATCAAATTGTTACTGATCATACTTGACTGCTGAGCTACTGTCCTGTCTGTCATACACCGCCCGCATTGCTCCTATTCAATGGACTTATATTTTATTAGAAGTCATTATATTCATTATATTTAATTGAACAGCAAATTAGTCAATATTAGCATTAAAGGAATAGCTCACACAAAAATTCAAACCTGCAGAAATTTTTACTCACCCTCTGGCCATTGCAAAGATATTGATGAGTTTGTTTCATTGTTGGAACAGATTGGGAGAAATTTTACGTTACAGAGTCTATACTCGCCAATGGATCCTCTGCAGTGAATGGGTGCTGTCAGATTGAGAGTTCGAACAGCTGATTTTAACTTTGAATCGCCACTTCTGGATCCAAAAATGAAATTGTTTATTAAAATTGTTCTTATGGAAGCACTCCATACAACTAGGTGCTATAATAAGTTTTTTCTTGCCAGTGTCTCATTGGGTGGTTTGTATGCCACTCTAGGGTGTAATATGTAGGCCTATTCTGAAAAGTGCTACACATGTAAGTGGAATTGAATTAAATACTTTGTCATAATTAAGTGCATTGGCTAATGAATTAACTGGCAGGGATACTGATTAGTGAGAGTTTGATGGGAAGACAGGCTTAGAGGACCTTAGCAAGCCAGAGTAAATACTGAAACACTATCCAAAAAAGAAAACTTAGAAAATGTTATCTTAATGTTTTCTTTTTAACATGATGCTGTTGGCCAATATCTGGATATGCTGACACTCTCCTTCTGTCTTTATTTCTCTCATACACACACGCACGCACACACACACACCACCGTACACACACTCAAAGTGATGGGCTTGGGTACACAGCATTTATTGATTGAGCTACGAGCACTAATGGAAATGATGCAGAGATTGAAAGGCAGTTCATTAGAATTGCTGTTTGATTAAAGAAAAGCTGATCAGTGGTCTCTGTGTGTTTATGTGTGTGAGAAAAAGAGAGCATGAAAAGAGTATGTTCAGCTGAGTATTTAAAAACCAACAGCTGTTTTAAACGGATTCAAATTACATACAAATAGCGCTCCAAAATTGTATGTGAAAGTTTCTGGTATAATCCAGGTGTTCTGGAGAATTTTGAAACCAGTGGAATATTAAGATTTGTAGTGTATGAATATGGATATGTTTTTCATAAAATGCTATTCAATGGCTTCAGAATAGAATATATATATGTATATATATATATATATATATATATATGTGTGTATATGTATATATAAAAAATGTTAGTTTTAATCAGTTAGCTAGTTTTCAAGGGAACAACATTGTACTAAAATAAAAAAAAACTATAAACAGAAAAGAGAAAAAAATAATAAATATGACAAAACTAAAATATTATCAAAAATTTAAAAAAGATATAAAACATAAAAAGCTGATTTAAACATTAATAAAACTACAATGCAATCTCATACTAAAATAGTGGTATGTACAACTTTATGCTTATTCAAAGAGACTTTAAAAAAAACGAAATAAATGAACAAATGGATGAATTAATTAATTAATGAAATAGCATTATTGAAGCACATTTTTCAAGAAAACATATTTCAGTCTTAGTAACATTTACTAGCAAAAATATTAATTAATACACTGATTTTTTATTTTTTTTTATTTTAACAGTACAGAATAGAACAATTAGCATTTTGTCAAAGTCATAACTTTTCATGGTCCTTTTATAGTCTTTTTGGGCTGGGGGGGCATATAATGACAGATTGTTTTTATTTTAATTATTATTATTATTACGTGAACTATATCTTTGTGTCCATTTGGACAGTTGCTTCCACTCTCACTGAAATGGTCACATTTCTTGTGCGCTATCTTGGGTGGAAACAAATTGGTATATTTAGCGATATCTATTCATACCTCCATTCTAACCCTCGGTTTCCTTCTCCTTTGGCTACAGGGGCATCAGAAAATGCTTGACCACCAGGGTAAGCTGGCTGTCAGAATGGAAACTGCTTGGTGCAGCAAGTCAGTGACTCAGAAAACTTAACTAAGTTTCTCTCCTTCTCCGCTCCATCCCCCCTCCATTCTCTATCTCTCTCCTCCTCTCTCGCTCTCACACTGCCTCCTTTTCGTCTCCCTTGAAATTTCTTTGAGAAGATTATCCGCAGGTAAGCTTGTTACCGTGGCGATCCTGCGTCAGCAGCTCTTGCTCGCGCACTGACCACTCTGAAAGTGTGTATCTGCGTGTGTGTGTGTGTGTGTGTGTGTGGTAGGAAGAGCAGGTCAGTAAGGATTGGGGGACAGCGTGTGTGTGTGTATGAGATGAGGGGTGAAGCAGCCAGCCAGCCTCCACTAACATAGTGTGACGACATCATAAGACAGGGTAAATGACTGTCCGGGTGTTTGAGACAGGGGTTCGGGGGAAGGAGTGAAGAAATAGATGGATGGAGGAATGAAGTGGTGGAGGGATAGAGGGATGAACGGGTGATACAAAGCTGTCCCCCAGAGCTCACAGTCTGTGGCCCGCTTCATTGCAACCTTCACTGAATGCCCCCACAGCACGCTTCCCTTACCACACACACACACACACACACACAGAAACACTGTAGATGAGCTCTGATTCACAAACACACATCTCAACAATAAATTCATGGAAGGCAATAAATAAGAGAGGATGTTTACCACCACTGGACTTTTACTCAGATCTTTTTATTTCTTTAATTTACTTTATTTGATGGTGTGCAGGAGGAAGAGACTGAGGCAGTGCAAAGATCTTGGAAAGGTTGTGTATGTGTTGTATGTTCAAGTAATGTGCATTATTTCAAAATTGTTAAGCGCGTTCTGGACTTATTTATTTATTTATTTTTTAAATGAATATGCTAGTGTTTAATTTCATCCTTTAATCAAGGAGTAGTTCTATAAAATCACCTGGGGGGTTACTTATACAGTATTTAGAAAAGATATCTAAATAAAATAGATACAAACGTGTAAATAAATGTTGCTTATTTTATAAGTGTAAATAAAATTTGTGTCATTTTATTGAACAAAAATTTCATGAAATTCTTAATAACACATGCTGATGATTGTGCTGTTGTCTTCCCACGAAAATGGTCACTTTAATGAAGTTGTATGTAGTATAGACAGGGCCGGTGTACTGCCGAATTTTAACCCCTGCCAGATTATGACTCCCCTAGTATTGGTAGGTTTAGGGTTTGATGTGGGGGTGGGGTTAGGATTTCTACGAGGGGAGTCCAAATTCGGCACAACACCGGCCCGTGGCATAGGCAATATAGGCAAATGCTAAGGGTGCCGTACATCCAGGGGGCGCCAGAAATGGAGGAAGAAAAAAAGTGTCACTTCCACTTAAAACTAGTTGGTATTATGACTTCAGAAAGGAATATGCCCACATTAATTTACCTGCAAAGCAAAGCCTACTAAGTAGTAGTTGCAATAATAACAATAATAATATAGCCTACTTGCCTACGACGGCCCTGAGAAAGCGAATTAAAAACTTTAAACATATTTACAATTATATATGTTTAATTAAAACTATTTTTTAATAAATGGTTAGAAAAGGAAGGGTTAAAACAGTACACTGAAGAGTTTTGCAAACACATGAACAAATAAATAAATCAATAGATAAATCAATTAATACATTTCTTTTTTAGATTAAATAGCATTTTTGACTAAAACATTTTATTATTTTTTTTACTGTATGAATTACCTAACATTGATTCATGTTTTATTGTTAATTATATAATATAAACCCTGCAGCAACTACCATATGTTATATTTTACCATAGTGTTTGTTTATTTGTTTGTGTGTGTGTGTGTGTGAACAGTACAGCTGCATGTCTGTCTTCAGACGGAGAGACTTATGGGAGGCTTTTTCTCTTGGCACTCCGATGCAGCTTTGGGATTGCTGCTGCTCTTGGTAAGGGAAGAGAGAGATAAATGGACAGAGAGAAGGATGAAGGGGATCTATTCTTCCAGCGATGGAGGGGAAATCTGCACAAATCTTCCCTTGTTAGAGGGAGAGGGACAGAAAGAAAGAGACGGATCAGAGCTGAGCTCTCTCAGGAGGACAAACAGCTTTCTCTTCCAGATCCTGACTACACCTAGACAGCCACAGTCTTTCCTCAAGCTTCCTGACATGGTAAAGACAACTGCAAATAAACCACACAGTTGACTGAGTAACAGATGAAACTCTAAAAAAATGAAGCAGCGGGAGAGATAATTAGTGAAAAGGGAGCGGAAAAAGAAAGGTTTTATAGATTTACACCAACAGATGTACCAAGACCGATTTTATAGCAAACCGAAATAGCTTTCAGCATTAGCTATGCTGTTAGCTCTCCCTGTAGTTCACCAGTGTTAATGAACAAAAGCCAGATATCTGCTTTTGTGAACCTGAGAGAGACCCGGGGGACTCGCTGACACAGAGGTGAGAAAATAACAGCGGTGGGCTCCTCACTGCACTCGTAGAACAGGGGGTAAAGACACATGCATATGCTGGAACACAGGTGGGCAAAAAGACCACCGCAGGGGAATTAACCTGTGCGCTCTACGAGGTGACGATGCCTGTCTCTTGTTTCAGAGATGAATATATTAACAGGTAGAAAAGAGCTGAGGAGTAATATTTGAATAGATTAGCAGATGAGATGCTCAGAAATAAACCGAACATCTGTGTGAGAGTGAACTCTTTTGTCTCCTGGCTAAAGCAGGTGTCTCGTCAAAGTTGGCTTGCTCCACAGGATCCGGGTGTGTGAAATAGGGCGTGAGAGTTCGCTGTTATATTATGGTGATTTGAAGACTTTATGGTTCTTTTGAATTAGGTTATGCAAAAGTGTTTTAAAATTTACATTTTATTGATGTTTAGATACGAATAATGTGTCATGTTGTTCTTGTTTTGGTAATATCTGTGGATTGGATCAGAGATTTGTGTGTATGTGGGGGTGTTTAGTTAGTTGTACTTTGCAGAAAAAGTTAATGCAGAAACACTGAAAAAAAATAAAAATAATACATATATATATATATATTTCTTAGGCAGCATTTTAGAATGATTTGCAAAGGATCATGTGTTGAAGAGTGTTGCAGCTCTGATAATTATAAGAGGCATCTTGCAAATGCATATACAGTATATAAATATATCTGTATAGTCTGTATATATATAAATTGTGACACTAGGCTGGGTCGAATCCATGAGCAGCGTTTATTAGAGTGTTCATACAGGCAGGGTCAAAAATACCAGCAAACAGAGCAAAACAGACATTCCAGAATCACAGTCGGGCTAATGCAGGGTCGGGGGCAGGCACAGAACAATCACAAGTAGAAGTCTGAGGTCAAAAACAGGGGAAACAAACACTATGGTAAAACAGTCTGAAAAGATCACCTTGGCAATTCAAGATTTTGCAACAGGTGAACTGGCTTAAATGGGGAAGGTAACGAGCAGTGGGCGTTGTAACAAGGAATAGGTGCACAAGGTTAGGCCCAGGTATTAGGCAGTAAGGGAAATAGAGTCCGAAAAGGCCGGTTAGTACTCCGGCGAGGGTTCGCTCTGATTGTGCGGAGGAGATAGGATGCCTCCATTGTAACATAAATATATATATAGCAATAGAAGGCTGTGGTATTTCCCATATAGATATCATGGTAAGTGTGTGTGTGTGTGAGATCCTCAGCCTTGTTTCTTTTTCTCATGAGTACAACCACGGCCTGAAAAAAGCCTGTGACGCATTTATGCTGACCGCTACAAATAGATTAACGAGCTAAAGATCTGGGGAATGTTAATTAATTTGATTATACGCAGTGGGCCACAGACCTGTGGTGAAGCGAGAGCGAGGAGAGCTAAAGGAGTGGAGGGATGGAGGGATATTCTAATCTGGGATGGATAGGAAGATGTAATGGAGTTTTGGCAGACTGACCACACCACACCTAATTTATAGCATGCACTGCCACATAGTCAATGCTGTTTTAATTCACCCCCCATACTGAAGCGTCCACCCACCCCATCATTATCCCCTCTCATTAATGGAAATCTAATCATCCACCCCCTATGAACACAAGCACACACACACACACACACACACACACATACCAATCATTTCATTCAACAAAGCCCATTCCTTATCATTTGTTTGCATTTTTATGTACAGTTTGTGTGTGTGTGTGTGTGTGTGTGTGTGTGTGTTCATCCTAGGCTTAATAGCATTAATTAGGGGTTTGGTTATGACCCTGAAGTGTTTATGACCACCAAAATAAATCCAATTCACACTTTCCTATACTGCACACCGTATTCATCTTAGCCTTTTCCCTCCTCTTTTGTTTCAACAAATAGAAGGAAATTAAACATGTAACATTGTCTCTTCTATATATTGTTTTCAGTTTGGTTACTCAGTGCTATTTGTAGCCTGTTGTTGATTTCAAATTGCATGACAAAAAATGTATCTATTGGATGACATTAATATTATTGCTTACTTTAATATTACTTTTGACCTACCACTAGTTTATTGCATAGATGTCGATATATTTGTGTTGTACCCTATTGAGCTAAAACTGCAAAGATTAATATATCCCATGCATTCTTAACAATAACATGAAATACATTAAACATTGTAATATCTTTTAAAAATAAAGAGGCTTAAAGATTCTTCCAGCCCAGTCTCACAGCAGTTTGTACATATTTTTTGAGGTGTACAAATTTGGATGACCTCACTCGTACAATTTAATAAGATTTTTGCTAAATCGTAGCTATTTTACGAGTTGCCAATTTGTATTAATTTGTACAAATGACCTAAACCTAGCCCCGCCCCTAAACCTACCCATCACTGGGATTTAGACAAATCGTACGAGTGAGGTCATACGAATTTGTACTGATTAGCACACATTTTCCACCTCCTATGAATACAGTACATGCAAATTTGTTGTGAGACTGTGTTGGTTCTTCACAGCAATGCTATAGAAGAACCATTTTTGGTTCCACAAAGAACCAATCAGTCAAAGGTTCTTTAAAGAACCATCTCTTTCTTACCTTTTTAAAATCTAAAGAACCTTCTTTTGCCAAGGTTTATCAGATTTTATCAGATATTTAGACACACGAAAAAAAGGTTCTTCTATTGCATCGTGAAGCACCTGTTTAAGAAGTGCATGGTCATGTGACTATCAGAGAACTAATTTTATATGGGTTCAAGCTTACTTAAAGAAATATTTTTGGTCAAAAGGGTTCAGCTGCCAAAAAAGTTTTTGAATCCCTGCTTCACATGAACAAACATAAAAAAGCATAAAAACAGCTATGACTTTACACAGCAAAAGTCTTTGAAATGATAGGATACTTTGAAATGCAATATGATGTAATTGCAACTGATTTAATGTAATCAGTTACGACAGATTTTTATTTATTTATTTATTTTTCTGCCATTCGTCAGAGATTATATGGAGTTCCCTGGTGCAATCTGTGTGTGTGGTTATGTTGCCAGACAGTGACACACACTAAAGGTAGACTGTAACCAAGGTGACAAGGCCAGGCAGGGGCAGCACAGCAACAGTCACAGCCCTTACATGTCCTGTAGTGGCAGCACCTAAAAAGCTACCAGTCACCACGCATCTCCAAACAACCTCTCCAACAGTCAGGAAGGATCCAGGCCTTGGTCAGGTGGAATAACAAAGCAGGACAAGAGAAGATGATGCATAGAGGAGAAAGCCTGCACTTTGGCTTTCATGAGCAATTACAGGCAGTTCAGCATGGATTTCATTCCTTATATTCCCCAAAAGGATCAACACAAGCCTACCGCTTCTTCTGTTGTCTTTGTCAATCTTATTTACTGTTTAGTAGACCTCCACTTGCCTGGTCTCATTTCTTCATGGTTTTCTATTTTTCCCCCCTCGTTTCTCATGAAGAATTCAATAGGGTACGCATTTTAAAAGGCGCTAAAAACTTTGGAATGCCTCTGCGCCGCAACAGTAAAGAACGCTGCTGACAGCTAGCGAAACATTATTTATCTCCTGTCACATCTTAAATGCAGATAAAAGTCAGTTTGGCTGAGAATAATAGCCTGTGTTCATTGTTCCCTCCTTTTGTTTTTCATTTCAGCGTTTGTATTAAAAGCACACAAAGAGCTCAGTCGCTTCTCTCCAGTCACTTGAAAGGTTGGATTATCATCGTGGCTTTGACAGGAGAAGCGTTCTAACGAAGAGACACTCTAGTGAGGGACTCTAGTGTGTGAGCGAGGAAGAGATGCACTGCATTCATAGCCCTTCAAATACTGTCTGTCCATTTCATCATGCCTCCTCCCTCTAGTGAGTCTCATGAGTCTGAGAGGATTGCCGCTCAAAAAAACGACTCTGTATTAAAACTTCACACTTAAACTAACCCAATGGAAAAGTGGAGCATCTCCTACTCAACGCTGACATTAATTCATTCTAAAAGAGAAAATTGTGTCATTATTTACATGTGTGATATTTTATGTATGTCAAGCATAAAAGCAGATAGTTTCTATACTATAAAAGTGAAGGTGAAATATTAAATGATTTTATACGACTGTCATTTAATTTCAGAAGTTGTGGAATGGAGCACAAGTAATCTTGAGCACATTTATGGAGATTTATTTGAACCTTTTTTGATGCTTAAGATCCCCTGGTTATTGTATGGAAAAGAACATCTCAGACATTCTGCTAAATTTCTTCTTGTGTGTTTGATGGAATAAATCATACAGTTTTGGAACAACATGAAGGTGAATAAATGTGATTGAATTTAACTAATGCTTTAAAACTTGAAACATGTTTTTTTCCATTCCTTTAACTCAACAAAATAATTTAACTTGTAACTTAATTTAAGTTATATACAACATTAATCATTAAACATTAATATATATATTTCATATACACATGAACAATGAAGATGTAATGTGCCCAAATTTTATACAATGTCTATTTATAAACAATGATCTTTTAGAATATAATGCTATTTTGTAGTATATTAAATCAAATTCTCATTGAACATTTTAAATACATTTTTATTAAATCACAGTGATTAATTTAGTACCATGTTTTTGTTTAGTTCTCCTGAATGAAATGAATTATATAAATTACAATATTACGTTTCATTACAATGTTCCCATCCCTGTCTTCGCCATACTTTCTCGCCCTGTGTGAGCGCTGCGCCATCTCTGCTCAACTCACAGTAATCGCTCTGTAAGCACTTTATCAAAAACGCTTGTTCTTTTGGTCTTTTTTTCTGCTTTCTTGTTGTTTTGTTGTTCTGATTCCCCCCCCCCTCCTTTCCCTGTAAAGAAAAAGAACAGTCCTGACACTCATTAAAAAAGAAAAAAAGGCAAAACATCAAGCGGGGGAAAAGCGAGCCCGTCTCTGCTCAACCTGCGGTCACAAAGCCGTCATCCAGAAGGAGACAAGCTTGTTAGCCACCACCCCCCACCATCTACCTTTCTCGTGCTTTCTTTATACTTTTTTTTATTCCTCACATATCATCCCACATGAACACAATCAATTATGGATCAAATATAAGACAGGCTTTAATTTAGTTTACCGTTACAGCTTTCTTTAATTCTTACCCTCTTTAATGGGCTATAAAAAGCAAAAAGATCTGAAGGAAAAACACTGAGAGTTGGTACAGTGAGTAAAATAGTTGCGAGATAAATCTGTGAAAAGAGCATTGGATTTAAGGTCATGCCTACGAAAAGCAGATCTTATAGCACACACACACAAGTGACATACAGTGTCCGTAGTTTTACCTTATAAAATATGGATGATGGGGCTATCATCTAGTTGTATTTAGTTCTTCAAGCATGACTAGGGTTTATAAATCCAAAATCACAGAGACGGTTTGAGTGTGTGTGTGTGTGTGTGTGTGTGGTACAGTACTCATCTCCCTTTCAGTTCTCCAGCTGTTTTGGTATAGCCGGAGATAACACCATAACGTCACCCCATCTCATCCTCCAGCTGTCCCTCCTCCCTCTTTTTGTTCATCCTCCTATCCCCTCCATCAGGCTCTCATTCATAATTTATCAAGTAGGCTTTTTTTCTGCAGACACAATCAGAGTGTGTGGCAGTGCAAACACTCTCTCCTGTTACCCGTTAGCCTCTTCCTACACCAGCAGGAAACAACTATCAATACAGACAGGAAGTGAGAGCAAGCACTGACCCTTAAATGACACCTTAGTGTCTCTCTCTCTCTCTCTCTCTCTCTCTTTCTATCTCTCTCTCTTTCTCTCTTTCTTTTCATCCCTCAAAAACACACACTTACACAATAAGGTGAATCTGTCACTAAGGATTTTGTTTATTTTGAAAGCTGAAAGCTCTCTCTGTGTGACAGTCTTTACACCCTTCAGAAACACACACACACACACACACAACCACAGGTGAGGTTGTCCTAGAGTGTCACATATCCCTGAGCTAGATGGTTCTTCAGTACTGCTGTGTTTCCATTGGCCCTCTGTGCAGCAGCCTTGATGGCTAAATAGGAGGACAGGCAGGCGTTGAGTAAAGGTACAGTTACAGAACATTCATATCCTATAAAGTGAGATGGTCACCAGGAAAATGGCACACATGGTTTTATTCTTTTAGACTGGTGTGTAACGTAATTAATGAAGTTACCTGATATATATATATATATAAAATACTGAAAAATGTGACCAGTTAGGCTATTAATAGGCCTGTCTGAAAAACATATGATTCGGGGTGAAGTATGGTTTTGGAAAAAGAAGTGCACTTAATTGTACTTTAAATCTTTAAAGTATTTTAAAAACTGGACTAGCAGATAATATAATGTTAATGAAATTAAAGCTAATAAAAGAACACTTTCCTTACTATTTTTCATGCTTTTAAAAGACCAAATAATAATCAAAATAAACTAATAATCAAAACTAACATATACAGTATGCATATCAGTGTATTTGGCATTTCACTAATTATATTCCAAATACAGACATAATTAAGTCCTGTTAACTAAATAATATAATTACATTTAAAATAAAGGTTACACTTTACATGGGGTACCGACAGAGATGTCCTGATGTGTGTTTGTATGTTAGGTAGAGTTTTTCTTTAATTAAGTTTAGTAGCATGACACACTAAGATTTTTGTAGCGTGTAACCATTTGCGGTTCAGCTGCGACAAATTCTAACTTACGCACAGCAGGCGCAACAGGCCCCCTGTTCCCTACAGAAGCTGCTAGGCTAGAGCATCATCCCTGTGGGGGTCGTTAAGAACAGCACCAAGGACTAATGCATGTGTGTGTGCGTGTAAGTGTGTAGGTCTATGGTCTGTGGTGATTACTGCTTTCCGGTGGTTAAAGAGAGAGAGCGAAGGACTAATATTTATTTACCCTGCTCTCAGTCAGTTCTGACAGTACCAGAGGGGAAGGAAGGGGGGGGGGGGGCTCATCAATTAGCCCTCGTGTCCTAAGGGATGACCAGTGACACAGAGGAGTTGTCATAAATATACATCAAGAGGGTATGAATGTTGAGAATATGCCGTACATATATAACATGTATGGTCACTCTTTATAGGTGGTCTTAACTGCTATGTACTGACATTTAAATTAATCATTTGATACAATGAACTTATTGTGTGCATACATGTTACATACATTTCTTAAAAACAATCTGCAGTATAAATACATTTGTAATTACACCTTTGACCCATCCCTTACACCTACCCATACCACTAAACCTATATCCTTAACCTTACCCGTATCCCACATCAATAGCAGCAAAAGTATTTAGCAATGCAGTATGACCACAGTACATTGTTCTTATTCTCAGTACATCACATGCGATTATTTCTGTGTTGGCATTGTAATGCTGTGATGTTATTTTATATTGCAGCCTTGGTGAGAATAAGAAAATTTAAAAACTTAATACAACTTAGTTGTACAACTTAATAAATGTAGTTTGGTGGTTGATGTACATATGCATATGTCTCTACTTTTCTTATATAATAATAAATTTTGTATATAATTATAAACATTACTTATTATATTAGATGTGTCATAAAACATATTGTTCATACAGTAGGGGGCTCGCTCGGGTAAGTGCTGCAGTTTGGCCACAGGCACTGGAAGACTATCAGAATGGGTTCTTTTAATAACGGAGAGAATCAATCTGTTTTAGTTTAATGGTTAATTTTAGGGCAAAACTAGTTCACTGGCTAAATAAGGGTTTTCTTATTGGCAGTGTCTCAATTGACTCTCTATCTCTCTGTACTGTGAGTAGCATCCTTCCTCTCTTTTCTGTCTCTCTCACCTCGACTTGCTGCGGCATTCCCAGAGGAGGATTTTCTGGGAGCGAGTTGCATGTCTTTCACCCATAAACGGACGTCTACAAAGATGCTGTCTCAGCACGGGCTGCCCCACAGCAAAAATCAAAATATCAATAACCTCTTATAGCATTAAGGAAAATGCCTAAATCTTACGCGCTCTTTTTTCTCCTCTGTCTTTTTGCCAATATCACTCAACCACTTACACTTGGCACGAGCCCCGCTGGAGATTTTACGTACACATTAGACAGTCTCTCCTCGCTCTTTCTTCTTTTTCTTCTGTGCATGTCCATTTATTTGAACATGAAGTGTGGCTGGATAGGCTCTGATATTGGAGCTTAGTCTACAGAGAGAATGAAAACATACCTCTGTGTCTGAAATGTTTTGAAAAAAAATTGTTTAAAAATACTTCGGAATATGAGCTCAAAGGCCTGGGTTGGATTGTAACAATGAGAGTTTCAACTCGGTCTAACTGTACAGGTTCAGTTGTATATACAGAAATCATTTAAAAAAAAAAAAAAAACATATTACACTCTGAATATACTGTACATCAGTGATCTAGCATATGTTTTAGTGTTAAATACCCCATCCGCATCAGAACAATTAACCGTTTACCTGGGTAAGGGGAATGCAAAGCAAACAATCCTTCTCATATTTGCTTCTTGCTGTTTCAGCTGATATTTCCTCCGCACTGGCGCCTGTCATTTCAGAGAATAGTGCAATGAAGAATTTATAGAGCCTTTGAGGTGTCGCATGCTGGACAGCATCCCTGGTAACTGTTCATTTGATTTATATTGTGAAATAAAATACTTTCCTTGTACAAATGAAGCCATGACACACAATACTAATGTTATATCCAATAATATTTAGGATATACTACAGTACAATAAACCAATAAAACACAACTGTGGGTGCTTGAAAAAATGGTTTGTTGAGCTTTTTTAACATTTAATGTTACTACATTGTAGTAACATTGTTATTACTGTTTTTTCCCTGTCAGATAAAATGCAGTTATGAATTGCTGACAATAAGACAGAAACGTGCACCAAGAAAGTAAACCGGGTCAGTTTTAATTTCATGTTGACTCTAAGAGAAAGGGCATATGTGATCTGAGAAGAAAAACTCAGATGAGATGTATGGGACTGACAAAGAGTAAGCGAAGGAGACCCAGGGTGAATGGTGGTAAAGCTGAATGATTGCTTGGTGAGAATTATTATTGATGATTCAGGCAATGTGAATTATTAACGAGAGAGGAAAAGCATCTCTGAATGTGTCTTTGACATTGGATACTGACTGAGATCGATGCCGGGGCCAGGAGAGAGAGCAGAGGAGAGGATGGACAGAACAAAAGTGGTGGGTAAATCCTGAACCCTGACATGAGAGGCACAGAGAGTGAGATATAATGTTTTATTAACTTCTTGAGTAATATTCTGACTTCCGAGCTTTAAAAGGGAGGGTAGTTTACTTTCATATGAGTATTTTGCCATTATTTAATCATGTTGTTCCTCACGTTGTACCAAACCTGTATGACGTTCTTAATTGTGCAGAATGGACAAGTATAAACTACTGGAGCTACATTTATTCATTTATTTATTTATTTTTATGTTGTATATTAAGTCACCTAAAGCCATGCAATAGTTTTGGATGCTGAATAGAAAGACAGAAATTTAAGGCAGTTCTTTTTTTTGGGATAAACTATTCTTTCAGATTCTTTCTAGCAAGAGAGTGAGAGAGAAATCATTTCATAATCACATGGCAAAGTTACAGATCTTTTCTCTCTCTAAATGTTACATTGGGCCTAGTTGTCAAATTGTAATAATTAAATGTGTTTTAAATTGTACAAATACATTCTTAATTGTAACAGGGCTAATTGTATACATTTTTGTGTATAAATAAAAATAAACATATCAATCAATCAATCTTTAAACTATACAGTATTTATACATTAGTATTATTACGTTACTTTTTATATATTTTTTTTACCATTGTAATAATTATATTGTGTTTATTTTACAGTTTAACTGAAATAAAATGGCATTACATTAACTAATGTTACAGTAAAGCCCTTTTTCATTTTTTTTCCTGACCAATAACAATGGAAATGTTTGACAGCTTTATTATTTTAGTATTTTCAGGTACTGAAAATGACTTTTAACAGTAAGCCAATCCTGAGAAATGGTCACTGGAGTAATCTTCAAAGCTAAAGGTAGTCACAGGTACTATTAAATTGTCCCACACAAAAAGCACAATTCATTAATGTACATAGCTTATTTAACGAAATTAAGAAATTAAATAAAACCACAGAATTTGGCTACATATTAATTTAATGTGTCCTGTAGTTACAAGTATACATTCAAGTACTTAGCGATATTAATTTACTACATGTACTTGCTATATGAGTATAGAACACCCTAAAATAAAGTCTTACCTAGAATTCATACAAACAAATGAGAAGGTTTAGTGCAGGTTGTGCATGTTTTTGTGCATGCTGTACGGTATAAACAGATCAGCACATCTAAATCTATCTGTACAGAAGATCTACACATATTTATTTGAGCCCATGTGCGTTTTTAGCATGTGTGTCTATGGTTTTGTTGTCCAGGTGCACATCTGTCCTCAGGGTCAGAGGGTCAAAGTGAAGGGACAGATCCTCTGGGACAGTCTGCCATGGCCATTCAGCTATCCTGCCTCTTCTTTCCATCCTTTCCCTCTCTTTTCCGTCCACTCCATCCCCCGCCTGAGGACTGCTGTCATCCGGCGTGACACTAAGAGGGGACAGGGATCGCTTCCAATCACCCTCCATCAGCTTTTATTGCCATGATGACAGGCCGACAGGCTGATGGCGGTAAGCTGTCACCTCAGATTATCTGCACGCTGGAAACTGATGCTCTTCTAATGTCCAGAGAACATTAGAAATCCCAAATATACGTGTTCTCTCAATATTCGTGCAAGCCACTGACTAGGCAGGAGTGATGCTGTGAGGGAGGACTTTTTAAGAAAGAAGGACTTTACTCAATTTTTAATTAGTATGTAGATACTGTTTGGTATTTAAAAGAGCAGCTGAGATATTCTTCTAAGTGTCTCCTATTATTCTGCAAAGAAGAAAAAAGGTCTTCAAATGATTTTTTTCTCAATTGCAAATGAAATAACAGTTTTTACAATATATTTTACAAGAAAATACAAAATTTAATTTTTAATTATATGTGTTATTTGCCATTTGTTTGTAATTATTTGTGCAGTTTTCTAAGTATTTTTACATCTTTGTGTGTGTGTGTGTGTGTGTGTGTGTTTGTATATTTGGAACAACATAAAAGTGAATAGATATACTCATTAGTATTTTTGCTTGAACTATCCCTTTAAGTTTCCAATTGCACTGAACAGGGTGAGGTTAAAGGCTGTCTTCATACAAGATATGGTCCTCTGAGTGGCTGTATGAAAACCATAAAAGAGCCTTTCTGCGTTTGATGTGTCTTTACTGACATGCCCATAAAAATAACCCAATGACATGTTAGGTTTCGACATCCTCCAATAACATGCACTCTCGCACACACACACCAGCACAGAAACCCCACTGAACACTGTGTGTGTGTGTGCAGGGCAGATGGGGTTAATAGTCTGTCTTTCTTTACAGCACATTACTGGCTGGACACTCTGTTAGCAGTGATGTGGAGGTCAATCGTACTTGTCCCCTCACATTACAGCCACAGGGTGACAGAGAGAGACAAACACACTCTCACACTATTAAAGTGGAACAGCCTGCCCCGTGTCTCCTTCTGATGGGGGGAATCACTCACAAGCAATCAGGGGAAACCCTCAGCACCAGTTCAGTCACAGGCGTTAGATGTGTCTGTGCTGGATTAGGAGTTACATTGAGAGAGATTGAATTCACAAGACACAAAAGATACCGATGGACAATATTTTTTATTTGTTTCTGACATCCGTATTGCAAGTGTTTACTACAAGAGAAAGATAGATTTGGACAATAACTAAAAAAGTATATTTGTACAGTGCTTTTAAAAATATTCATTCAAAAGTTGTGTTTTTTACAATACATATTCTTCCAAACCAGCTTTATAGACTATAGTGCCTTGCAACCCACTTATGGTTTCATAATATTTTATGGATGTAATTAAACCTCAAGATATTTATGAAAATAAAGCTTACACTTTATTTGACGGTGTGTGACACCTTGTGACAGTGTAATTATACCTTTTTTTTTTACGGAGTAATTTTATTGAACTACATGTACTTGCTATATGGTTATGATTAGGATTAGAGTTTTGGGATACTTGCGTGTAATTATGCATAATTTGATGGTTATTATAATAGTTAGGGACATGTAATGTGTAAATAATGTGTAAAAAGGACACCTTAAAATCACAAACAAAATTAATAAAAAAATAAAATGAATTAAAATATGCAGCAGTTGTTGACATAAACATAACCAACAAAAAGATTACCACAAACCAAAAAAACTAAATTAAAGAAAATCAGAAAAAACTAAAAAACACGGGAGTAGATACTGAGGTAAGTGTCTCCTTTGCCCCCTGACCAACTTTCAGGTGTCAGTCCAAAACAGCTTTGAGTGTGTTCTAAATAGAGGTCTCTGTCCGTACACCCAAGGGACCATGAGCATCAAACAGAGAGAGAGAGTTTGAAAGTATGCGGGGTACAGTTCGACTTAATTCTGGTCACTGATGGCAATAAAAGTGCTCTATAACAGCTCTGTTCTTGCAGTGTCCGTGTGTAAGGCTTTGTTTACATACATCATACAGGCAATATATGTGTGACTTTGTATGAGAGACGAAGAAAAAATATGAATTTAAAAATGAGTACTAGAAAGCGCAATCTTCTCAGAATCCCGCTACAACCCATTCTGCTGTCATTGTCCCCATACATACTGACCTCTGTTTGATTAAAAATCCCTCGTTAAGGCCCTGATGGATTGTTCCTCATTTAGAGACACTTTGCATATGCACCATTTGCCCTGTTTATGATGCATAAAGGCGGGGCTTTCCTTCACTCCCTCCCTAAAGTCAGCCATCAAGCCCCGCCCTCAACCATAAAGCCAAGGTTAATCCCTATCCCCCATCTCCTGCCTCCATCCATCACCATGGAAATCCTACCGTGGCAATGCACTGCTCTATTACATTTGACATGGGGAGTGGGATGCTGGGGAAGCGTCGCTCCATTGTCTCCCAAAGCACCCATAAAGGGCGTTTAAGGAGCCTGTGCGAACACATCTCTCAGTATAAGTTAACCAGCACAAACTACAAATGCATATGGAGCTACGCAGGTGCAGGTCCATGGATTGATAGTTGTAACTGGCAAATCGAAAGATGTGCTACAATAATTCTTGCCCTTGTTATTTATTTATTTATTTCAATGTATTTATTGAAAGTGGTAACTGGCAAATTGTTCAAGTCAAGTGTTTTCGTAATAATTGTTGCTTTTTTTGATTTTTTTTTTATATATATATTTATTTATTTAGTTAGTTTTCCTTTAAAATAAAAATATATTTATTCATTCATTTATTTATTCATTCACCGTTTATCACTCATTCATTCATTATATATATAAATATATATATGTATATATACTGTATATACTGGGGTGTTGAATGCTTGAATCCGATTGGCTTACGAACATTCTATGGTGTGCATTTATTTTCAGGGAAATGCACAAAGAACGTTCCAGGCAACTCTTTAACCACATTACAGTTCCATATTACTTCGCCAAATGGTTTTGATTATTTTAAAGGTCTCACAACAGCAAAATAACCAAAACTCACCACAGCACTGGCAAACAAACAAATATAGTTATCAATATGACAAAATAACAGCTCATTTCCATGTTTCATCATGCATGGAAAGAACATACATCTACATCTCTCCTGCTCTCTCCCCCTCAGAGAAGCACACACATTAACATATGTGCTAAAATTGTTAGCGCTACTCTGACGACTTTATCCGTAATATCAACTTGAAAACAACTTGACTTCTCACAAGCAACGTGTTAGCTGAGCACTTTTGAGAGATGTACAGACTCAGAGGTAATTCACGTGATCTCTCTCTCTCTCTCTCTCACCCACACACTCACTCACTCACACACACACATACACACACTCATACCTTATTAACTTAATTTTTGTCTACTATCAACGGCTCAAGCTTCTGTTACTAAGTCTAAAATGATGTTTTGGAATTATAAAGAAGGCATTAGATGTGGAATATATATATATATATATATATATATATATATAAGGGGGGCACACACGGTTCGAGCCAGAGGCCGAACTCTGCCCTCGCTAGGGTTCAAACTACTAGGGCTTGGAGATCTCCCGGCTCGCCCCCTGGACAGCACGCCAAACACGCTATTATATAGTCTTATTATGAGGAAGTGTGAACTCATGAAATATACATATATATGTTGAAAGGAAGCATTACTATGGACTTTGAATAGAATATTGAAACAAAATGCCAAGGATTTTTTACAGGACATTTGCAAATATAATACAAAAAAAACAAGCAAACAATGTACAAATAATTACTAAATTAATTTGGAAAATAATGACCATTAAATCAATTTTTTATCTCTAACCTAAAATGGAAATTAAATAAGTAATTAAGTCATTAAATAATTAAATAATTAAGTTTGCATTTAATTATTGGGGATTTAAATATTTGTCGTTTAAAAAAGAAAATCTCAGTGCAACATATTACAATAAACTTTTAGTGTAAATAATTTTTTTAACATTGTTTCACTGGCTTACCTGTAATGTTCTATGGCAAAAGAAAGCATGTCCGTTAAGGAAAATCTAAAAACTTCAAAAACAGAAAAATTATATCTAATTGATATTGATCAATAATAAGGCAGAGAGGCAGTGATGTGAACAAGGTATGTAATATTCTTTCATTAATATATTTAGTAAGATACAGAAACTTTTTCTATTCTACTGTGTCACCTAGCCTCTTCATCCCTTTCTCTTTTTTCATTCTCTCCCTCTCTCTACCTCTGTATCGACTAGCCATCAAATCTCCCATCCTCACAGCAGGCCATTTCTCCTTGTCTCAGCAGTCTACACCTCCCCCTCCATTACAGCTCATAATCTCATCTGAAAAGGCAAATGACCCTATGAGAGAGAGAGAGTGAGATGGTTGCGAACAGGATGCATGTATGAAAAAAGAGCACATAGCATGGACGTACAAAAGGTGAGTAAAGGGAAGCAGATCCTGAATATGCTTTGCTGTGGAGAGGCGAGCAGATGAGAAAAGAGAGTGAAGAATTAGGATGGGGCAGGGAAATTGACCATGATATTATGTAGTAAATGCATTATTTTTGGAAACCAAACATAATGCTGTTTTATGCACTGAGGAATGAGCAAATATGTGACTTAAAATAACCCTATTTCATGACGATTTGACCTCTTATAGGAGATCAAGACATTTTGTCACTCTTATGCTAATCTGATGTAGCCTTCAATTGGTTCATTATATATAATAATGACAATCCAACTACAGAAAACTCCACTTTTCTGGATAATATACATGATTTAGGATTTATTACAGACCAGATCCAGACCAGACTAAAACGTCTCATGAAAACACGCCCCCACATGTCTATGTCAAGATGTAGTAATATTTGCATAATGCTGTCCAAATGGTCACGCAAAGAAAGAAGGCATGGTTTCAGTAACACAGTAGTGTTGATGCAGCCATATAAGGGAGACACTCGCTGCATCCGAAATCGCATGCTTACCTACTATATAGTATGCGAAAAACAATATGCAAGGCGAGAAGTATGTCCGAATTCATGTTCGAAAAACAGTAGGCGAGAAGTACACAGTTGACCTACAGTACTGCATTCCACTGCTGTATACTGTTCATACAATGGACACGTTACTATCCCATGAGGCCACGGGAGTGGGTGTGCATCATATTCGACGGTATAACTGCACCCTAGAGATCTCCAAATGAGGGTGGAAACTCCAAAACAGGGCGTGGCTTCCTCCCATTGACTAAATTTTTTTCTTCAAAACCAACTTCAGCGCAAACTCCACCCCACAGATGAATCTAAAGATGTTATTGGTTGTGTCAATCACAGTGTTAATTTCCTACACTATATTAAATCTATAAGTTAGAAATATACTAACTCTGTTAGTATATTAACTATGACTCTTTAACCTACCCTACACCTGACCCTAACCTTAACCAGTGAGTTTGGCAGCAAATAGTATGGTTAAGAAAGTTAATTGTAGTTTAATAGATAAACAGTTAATAAGATTATGCATTAAGAGATCGCAGAGATGGGCCATTCCGTAACTCCCCAGGTGGACCTCACTGGATAATGGCACCTTCTTAGCTAAACCCAGCCTCACAGTTTCAAGCCCCGGGACAGCCCCGTTGTCTAAAACAAAGTGATAGAGTAAAATATTTCCCCTGCGCTGCTTCGAAATGGCTCGCGCGATAGCGTGTGGGTGATTCCGGTTTATTACATGAATAAGACGTTCAAACTCATGTCCGAACAAGACTGATGATGAGCTCTAGGCTCTGCTCTCCAGGCGAATATTGATTTATAAAACATGTTTTATTTTAGATAAACTAGAAACAAGGTTTCATTTATAAAGTTTAGTTTTGAAATGAAATTCAATAACAATTGTCTGAAATTCTTTGCGTGAGAGAGCCCACCCCATTTTGGAGGTTCTGCCCATTTTTGGAGTTCCCGTCCTATTTTTTTTTGGAGATCTCCGGTCTGCAGTTATACCCACTTGGGCACGTGTGGTGTTTGGCCAATCACAATTCACTGTGTCAGCTGGCCAATCAGAGCAAACTTCTTGTTGGAAGGAGGCTTTGTAAAAAATCTTTTGTAATTGAAATATTTTGCATATTGCTCAATGTTTTGTCAAGCATTCATGGTAAATAAAAATGATCAAACTCCGAGTTTCCGTTGATTAAACAGCCTTTTTCTTTGTTTTAACAAAACTTAAAACTTAAGTGAACTTTTAACTTTTTACACTGATGAAGTTGCCTTTTTTACATTTAAAATATGTTTGCTTTAAAGGGATATCTCACTCAAAACATGAACTTTTTCTCATTGTTTACTCACCCTCAGGTCATTTTAACCTGTAGGATTTTTTTTTCTGCATTAAAACATTCTTCCAAAGATCTGCTTTTGTGTTTAACAGAACTAATTCATAGGTTTGGAGCAACATAAGGGTGAGTAAATAATGAGAGAATTTTCATTTTACTTTCTGGTACAGAATTTGCACTGAAAATGAGATGTCCTAAAGTGCTGCCTACCTATCCAGCTCACTGTACAAAGCACCTAAACGTGTGTGAGCAGCTGAGAGAGAAAAAAGAGAGAGGGGAATAGGAACATTACACAGATATTACCTACTCCTTAGCCTCTTGTCCCTTCGTCCCCTGACAGTCAGATCAGCCTGATGTTTGACAGCCCACTAGAGATCACACTGCTCCAATAACAGCGTAATTAATCCTGATGCTCCAACACACACATCCCTGCCTACTATGTGACAGTCCACTTGAGATTACACAGCTTGAATAACAGAGTAATTAATTTTGACCCAAAACACACACACACACACACACATCCATGCAAAACACTTGCTTGCTGTTTGGCAGCCCACTTGAGATCCCACGGCTTCAATATCATAGTAATTAATCCATCGACCGGAGACACAGTGGGGTGATCAACTGGAATCAAAGATTGTCTTAACCTTTGACCCCCACGCTTCAGACGCCATCGACAGGAAGGTGGGTGTGCCTGCGCTCCGACCTTCCTCCTTCATCTCCCGCTCTCTTCATCTCTTTCCTGCTCTTGCTGCCTGTGACACTCTGATCAATTCCCCATCAAATCTTAATGCAGCGGTTTAACTCAAGTGTGGCATCTTAATTAGGGCGATAACTGCGCACTGTCAGGGTCATTGACTGCGCCTGCCGCCGACCAATGACTCTCATCGACAGGCTGCTAGCCCACAGAACGAGAGCGAGGGAGAGACAGGGCCAGGAATGATGAGACAAGGAGACACAAGAGACAAAGAAGTATAAAGCAAAGAGAGGGATGCAGGATCTAAGAGACAGGCTAAAGGAAAGAAGAAAATTGTAGATATCTACAAGTTGGCAGTGCAAGCAGGAACAAGATGGCTTTGCAGGACAATATGTCAACAAGATAAAATGATGAGCCAAGTTGTTTATTACAGGATATTTTGGTCAAAAAGTATGCATTTAATGACTGTTTAAATCATAAATGACTTTCTTTCTTCTATTGAACACAAAAAAGCTCATTTTGCAATTATAATGAAACTTTCAAACTTCAAAAAAGGTGCAAAAGCACTACACTAGATGTACTAAACATCATAAAAGTTGTCCATATTGGCATGTGTGCTATTTTTTCATGCTTCCGAAGCCATACGAGAGCTTTGCATAAAGAACAGACATTCAGTGTCTTATGCTCACCAAGGATGCATTCATTTAATCAAAGATACAGGGGGAAAAAAATACAAATTGAGTTAAAATATTATTAATATTTAAAATAGAGCAATAGCGCAAGTTAAGACTTTAAATTAGTAAAACATATCATATCTTTTAGGGTTTTTTTTTAAATAACATATTGATATTTTGGAAAAAAGTGTCATAATAGGGGAGGAAAACATCATGCCACCTCACAGTGTACCTCAATAAAGTAACATAGCTGTTCTGGAACGTAGTTTGATTACAGTATACGTGACAGTAATAATCATGAAACATCATGTCGTTTATGGTGCATATTGTCTTTAACGGCCCATGAGCTCATTTTGTGGTTTGTGACATCAAATCCATAAAAATCATCTTTTTTCCCTATGAAAACGAATAGACATCTGAATCGATATAATGGGTTATGTCCACTGAAACATATGATAGCAAAGCACATAAGTAAGCAAATAAGACAAGAATAAGGAAAAAGTCTTAAGAAACCTCGGAGGGAGATACAGGGATCAAAAAGAGACACAGCATGTGATAAAGAGGACAAAGTGAAGCATTTGATTTGGAGTCTATCTTGCTGTCCTCCCCAATGGATCAGGAGAGGAATTCTCTTTTTCACATCAAGCAGCAATTTGCTCACTGCTGGTTTGTGTTAGCGAGCTGGCAGAGAGAGAGAGTGAAGGATGGACGGAGAGCGAGAGTTCTCTTCTTTTTATGTGACAAATAAAGAAATCAATAAATCATTGCTGGCTTTGACAGGTGGTGGCAAGGCGGGCCATTTATCATTGAGTATTTATGAAGTTGTCGCCAGTACCCTCACCCTCCTCCTCCCTCTGAAATATTTAAACATGTGCGTGTGTGGAGAGCCCCGGTCTACTGGGCTGAAGCGAGAGGAGCGTTAGAGAGAGAAAGAGAGAGAGAGGTGTGTTGAACAGCCTGCGGCTTTTTCCTCCAGGGCTCCCTAACGCACATTACACACTTCACACACATGGGCCGCTGCCGTCTGAATGCCCCCTTGAGTAGTGCTGAGGTCTTTAAAGGGTGTGGAACGCATTGCTGTGATCCCTCGCTCTCTATTTGACCCCAGGGACGAAGAGAAAAACCACATAGTCAAGAGTGTCAAGCTGAATTCCTGAAGGGATGTGTGCGAGTCTGGTCATCCCTCACTGAAGCCTCTCTCTGAGGCCAAGAGCTTCTAAAATTACTTTCTAAAAGAAACGAGTCAATTAAAGTATAAGGGGATTTCTTTTGGACTGTGGGATATTTCAGGAAGGCCGCACATACACAGAATTTAGTTGTTAAATGTGGTGGCAACCATATTGTATGACCTAATTAACTACCTGAAGTTAAATTTACATTACATCCAAGGAGGACTAAAATGAAAAAGTTGTTTTTATCATGTATCATAATGCCACTCTTAAGACACTGACAGCCTGCCTGAAGTACAGTATGATACTATAAAATCACAGATGTCTTAACATGCAGATTTTAATATGAATAGTGTGGAGAAAGCCACAAAATTGTTGTTCACAGCCACAAATTTGAAAAATATCTTGTATGTGTATGAATGTTTTTGAAAGAGAGTGTTTATGCTTATCAGGCTACGCTTATTTGACCAAAAGGTTCACACTTTAATAATATAAAATATTCTTACAATTTAACGGTTTTCAAATATTTTAAAGTGCAATTTATCCCATGATGTCAGCAGCCATTAATCCAGTTTTTTGTGTAACATGTCAGTGTAACATTATTATTTTCTTCTTCTTTTTTTATTTCTTTTAAATAAATAAACTTACTCAGAACTTTTAAATATATGTGTATTTATTAATAAGATAAAAACAATATAAGGTAAAAATTATATATTTTTTTTTATTGAAGTTATTTCAGAGGAAATGCTAATTTAGAGCATTGCTTCCCATTAAACTGTAATACAAATGTTATAGAGAATATTTACAACATAACATAGCATAAAATAGTTTTATGTTTTGTTGTAAATATTCTCTAATATATATATATATATATATATATTTTTTTTTTTTTTTTTTAGTATTTGTGTTAGATAGTTACGATTAGTTTAAGAGGAAGTAAAAAAACAACAACATTTTTTTGAATTTTACTGTACGCATCATCTCTACTGTTGCTGATAGTACTGACACAGTGGTGCAGATATTGACCTACCATGGAAATATGAAAACAATCCACAACATAATATTCTTGAGGGAATGAAACAGGGGTTAAATGACCCACTATTCAGAATGAGATTATCTGTCAGGGTTGCTTGAAAACTGTGTAAATCAATGAGTGCTCAAAAGGCAAACACTGAAAACTGAGCTCTAATTATGAATTATGAATTATTGTCATGCGATGATGTTGTGTGTTTAGTATGTCCAGTTAAAAGCATTGGTAATGATCAGTATTTGGAACACTGGTAGATTGGTGATAGCTGAACTTTTACTCAGATTCAGAAAATCATGTATTAATTAGTTGTTAACAAATAAGAGGGTAACCATGGGTAAATCCATTACCCTTCAGCTTAGTTGTAGCTAATCCTCATTATCCTCAGTTTATTCAAATTATGACTTGAAGGTGTTTATCCTGCTTGTATTTTTGCTTAATTAATTTGCAATTATGATGATGCCTTTGTCATGATGTGTAAATGTCTTTTTAAATGGCTTCAATATAAATAAATAAATAAAAAAAAGCAAAAGAGAAATAGAGTAAAGGAAGATTTTTAAAAAAACAGTGCAGCAATGAGATACAAATCACCCAACTTTCTATATGTGAGCATATGGGAAATGTTAGCCAAGGGCCACCAAAAAAGAAAAAAAGGCCCTTAAAAGAGCAGAAGCAAAGAGTTCATGGGTGGTGCTGCAGGGCCCCTGGAATGAGCAAGGTGGAGGTGTGTTGAGCAGGATGGGTGGTAATAAAAGATCACATAAGGAACAAAAAAGAACAGAAGATGGTGTGAAAAACAAAGACATAAGAGAAACAGGAAAACAAATAGGTAAGAGGATGAAATAGGAAGAATGAGAGCTGGAGGCAATGCTGAGATTTAAACCCATTCTGTCTGAGGCTCCATCGGATAACGAGCTGACTAAGCAGAGCGAGAGAAGGAGAGAAGGAGAGAGAACACTTGCTGTTGCAGATAGAAGAGTAAATGTATGTTTGCTTGCATTAACATTCAGAGCGTTTGATTTATTTATTTTAATTTTTCTTTTATTATCACCACACTTCATTTGTCGTAGGGAACTAGTGAATCCCTATTTTACTTTTCCTTTGTCTGGTGTTTTTCCGATTCCTCAAGTTGCCCATATCAATTTCCCAGTCCTATGTTCCCTTTTCTCAGTGCTGTTGGCCCTATGACCCCTTTTATATCCGGGCCCTTATCTCTCCACTTCCATCCTGCCCCAGCTGCCAGCCCCTTGACTCTTTAAGTCCCACTCTCACTTTCTCTGTACGTACATAAATCATTTAAAAAATGGTAAAATATCATAGAAATTGAATAGGAAGATATCAGTTCTACTGGGTTGACACCAGGGTCAGAAATTAATCAAGACTTGGGGCAAATACAATAAAGAGTGACTATATAGTCCTGTTCTGTGGTATAAATGCACTTAGTGTAAAAAAAAAAAAAAATAATCCTAATAAGGTAAAAGCTTCTCAGAGTAAACTCATATTTTCCATAAAAAAAAAAATAAAAATCAATTATCAATTATAATGGCAGAAACGGTTCAGCCTATTATTTGCTAATGAAGAACCAACAGTTGATGATTTTTTTTTATTTTTTTATTAATTATTTTAGTATTCTTTTGTTGTTGTTGTTATTGTTGCATATAGGTTCAAGGTAGACTTTATTGTCATTTCACCGTATAAAGGTGTTCAGGGAGATGATATGGCGAGAGCTCTCTGGATCTACAGTGCAGGCATACAATAGTGCAATAGTACGGACAGAATTTTTAGGCTACTCTGACCTGTCAGTTCACCGTCAGGTAGGCCAATTGTGCTTTTTGTTCCTTTGCAAACTAAGCCGTGCTATTTAAGAGTAGGAGCCAGAAGCTGTCCCATCTGCATTGCTGTCAGCGCGTACAACCGCGTGCGTCCTTGGCGCGAGGCCAGAGCGTTTGTAGCAGGAGGAAAAGGAAGACTCGACTCCTAAATCATATGCGAGAAGTTATTTGAATGAAAACTCTTTAAGTATTTCAACGTAACGTCTAATGCAGTTAATAGACTGCGTGTTTATTAATTCAAGCTATTTGATCCTATAGGCCTATTTCGCCTATAACGTAAATGTCGCTTCTAAAATTGCCATGGTGATCATCATTTCTAATATGTGCTATTGTGTAGCCATGGCACATAAAATGAGGATACGACCTCGTTCAAACAATGTTTAAAATATTCTTTCATGATCTTTCTGTTGTTTTGTATCTTTTTTTTTTTTTCAAAATAATAAAATAATACAAGCCTTTTTATAAAAGAAAGAAAGAAAGAAAAAGAAAATTGTTATACGAAAATAACTTTTTTTTACTTACTCTGCATTTGTTAATATTCTTGAGTGGTTATTACGTAGGCCTACGTGTTTTTGACTGGTGTCCTGTTGGTTTTGTTTGGGAACAGCGCCCTCATCAGGCCAAAGGCTGGTGATGGAGAGAGTCACTAAAGCCTACATTTTAACAGCATTTTATATATATTTATGCAGTATGCTTCAAATGAACTTTTAGTTTTCCTTTTTCGTTTTTTTTTTTTTTTGGTCATACTATTGCTGAAACCTTTCCGCTTTCTAGTCATCCTAACCTGTGAGCCCTGACACACACACACGTACAACATAACTGTCGCCTCTGTTCGTCCTCATCCATGGGATGACAGATAGTCAGATGACCCAGTGTCTAAATATTCCCATCGTGAATAAATAAGAGAGAGGTGCACACACAATCTAAATGCATCCTCACTATCAGGGGGAGGGAGACACTTGGTGTCTAGATTATTTGACTGTCACATTCATGCACATTTTATGGGATTGCTGAGTAAAAACCTGGGATATCCTCTGTGCACTGATATAGTGAGCACATCTTTCTGTATTTTCCCACCCCAAGGCCTCCTTACTTCCTTTCCTTTGCCAACACTAACTACAAAGATCCAGATACATCTCTGTTATTTGAATCATACTATATATTGTTGACTATTTATTGTTACATTTACGAACAACAACAATTGATTTCCCTGTTTTAATTTACAGTGCGTTTTTGTAATCACTAATTTCATTGTGCGTACAGTATACCCATGATATCATGCCATGCTTTATGTATGTGCACCCACTCATGCATGTGTTTATAGTTGTCCTCGTGAGACAGTGTGTGTGTGTGTGTGTGTATGGACAGATTTTTTTTTGTTTGTTTGTATGTTTATTTGTTATTTATTTATTCTTGGGTCTGGACAGCATGACCTCTAAATTATGAAGCAGGCCCCATTCTTTCTCTCAGTAAAAAATAACATCTGTCCTGCAAATGGAGAGCTTAGTGTGTCTGTATAATTTATGGTAAAAGCCTCTAGAGTATGACATAAAATATATATTGAGAAGTCCTCTAACAAATAAAAATAAAGAAAAATATTGGGCCATGAAAGAAATGAAAGAGCTAGAGAGGTTTGAGAAAGTATTTAGTAAACTGCTAGTTTCTTATTACAGATGTGTTAAAGAGAGTTTGTGTAATAAGGTAAAATGTGTGGCTTTTCTTTACATCGAGATAGCCTTTAAACAGTGTATTATGCACAGTTTTAGTAAATAAAGCTTTTCCATGAATGAAGCTATTTGTCAAGCTACTTTCGAAGTTGTGAAACATAACATCAATATACAGATTTGATCACATTTATGCATTATCTTACTAGGATCTGTTAACATTCTGTCTATTCCATCTACTGTATCTTTTATAGGTATATTTTAGTTCTTTTCCCCCCATAACCACATCCTTTTTCAATAGATCTTCCCTGTTTTATCCCCACATCCAGAGCAACAATATGTTAACTTCCACTTACTAGAAAATGATTTGAAAAACGAGAATTAAAGTGGTCACTTGCATAAACATCATAAACAGTCAATTTGTTAAGATTGGGGGTTGTCGATTATAAAATAATAATACAAAAAATACTAACTTTATATGAATAGTAATAATCTTAAAATCAGTAAAATATTATAACAAACCTATAATAGTGTGAAATATTATTACAATTTAAAACAACTGTTGGCTTTTGTAAAAATATTTGAAAATATTAGTAATTCCTGTACTGGCAAAGATCAGTTTTCAGCATTACCCCAGTACCCTGTGTCACATGATCCTTCAGAAATTATTCTAATACGCAAATGTTTTATTCAAAATGAATAAATAAAATTAAAATAAATAAATACATGTAAAAAAAAAAAAAAAAAGTCAGAGCACAGATAGGTTGACTAAGTCTGAAGCCTTCAAAATTACCTGAAAATATTTAAGAAGGTCAAGATACTGTTCTTTCTAACCTTCCAAATAATTATTGTTGCATTCATCAGTGTTGCAGCAGGAAATGATTGAAGTCACACTTGTCCGTTCATCAGCAACTGAAGCAATTCCTTTTGTTCCAATGCTTTCATTAGTGCACAAACTGCATTCAGCAGACAAATCCTCTCCACTACTGTAAAATTACATCCTAATCCAGAGAGACATGAGTCAATATATGAGAGGAGGACTGCATATTCTTTATATAGAAGCTATAATTATATCCATTCATCTTTTTAAAAGAAAAAAAAAAAGAAAAAATGGAATAAGAAAGAAAAGTTTATGGCCAAACCATCAGTGCTTACACTGCAGCAAGTGTCCATTACAAAATAAATAAATGAGGATACCATTTAATCAGGAAATACTGTATTTGGGTTAATAAAGGTTTAGATGAAGTACAGAAAAAAGAGAAGTTTATTGGATAAGGTTTATTGTCAGGGGAAGTCATTTATGTTCATATCATGAGTGTAGGTTTCAGCATTTCATAAATGTATCAATCTCCAAAAAATAATTATTCATTTATATGATCAATTTATGACAGATAAAAAAATGTATTCTTCATGCACCATCTTTAACATGCATAACAAGCAAAACATTGTCCATTTTTTCTTTTTAATTTACCAAAAAGAACAACTG
>JAUMHQ010000105.1:2831918-2845802 GCA_032361165.1 Enteromius paludinosus | reverse complement strand
TAAATTAATTTAAATTAAATTAAATTAAATTAAATTAAATTAAATTAAATTAAATTAAATTAAATTAAATTAAATTAAATTATATAATATAATATAATATAATATAATATAATATAATAATAGACATATCCACTGTTTAAAGTCAACATGAATTTCTATTTGCATTATGTGTGGATATTCAATAAGAAACATGTAGGGATTTTCACAGTACCATCATTACCGCAGAATACTAAATATAATGCTACACAATAGCATGTACTGCAAAATACCATAAAAATCAAACTATGGGTGGAAATGTCTTAAACGTGTGCAGCACTGAATCCGTATTAGTATGCTTCAGGAGGCTCTCCTGACACTTTGAGAGGGGAAGGATGAATGGAAGGACCATGTGCCCTGACTGAGTAGCAATAGCTTCTTCAGTTCCCACCTTATCGATTTCTGCAGAAAATATAGAACCGGCGCTCAAGAGAAGAGGGAGGGCTGCCCCGCTATTGAGTCGTTTTTCCCATCTTTTCCAAAAATCTTTAATCAAAGTTAAAGTGAAATACTAACATGCCACTTGACGTGACCTTTTAGCCTGTTATGAATCACCTCTTTTTGAAAAGGCTCCGGTGACCATTTTTTACTTGCTTCATAATAGATATTCCCTAATCACGACACACTAGAGATGTAGCAAGTTTAGTTTGGAATGGCTGTCAAAGGACCCCTCCGCGGTTGACCTTTGACAAAGCCTGGACAACAAATCCATGTTTGTCTAAAGCCCAAGTAGCACCTTTACACTATTCAAAAAGCTCCAGCCTAAAGGAACAAAGACGCTGGATGGGAGAAATGAAACATAAATCTAAAATCGAATGATAAAATTCCTCCGAGACATAAATGAGGAGATAAAAACAGTATATGATGATAAATATCAAATCAATACAGTGACCCTATTATGCCCAAAGCATGAGAAAGTAAAGTCTTACATGGCTATTCGATTAAAGAACGTATGAGACACGGTGTTTGAGGTGAAAGGGCCATGCCCTTTTGAACCGTAGAGTATTGTGAATATGGGACTGGTCATAAAAACCACAAACCAAGAGCTGAATCACTGATTGAAGTCCTTATGGCACATCATTACAATGTCACTTCTTGGGAGAGTTTTATGAGTGATGGAAAACTACAATTACTGCAGCCATTTCTGAATGCAACAAACAAGATACTATTCAAATCGATCCGATTTTTACATTTCGGAGGGTTTCTGTTTTAAAAATACCTTAATAGACTTATAGGTCCATCATGGCCATAATGCCGCAGGCTTTAAAACAATCCATCTTGTCCAGCCATACCCCAGGGCAGGAGACAGCTGAGGGTAGGATCCTCAGACAATGGGCCCTTTAGGAAGGTTTAAGCCCTTAAAACAACATGCAGAGGCATCATCGCCGGCCTAACAATGGTGTACACATTACCGAGCCCCCAGTGGGCCGGCTGGCCATTGCAGGAGAATGATGTCCCCATGGTGTCATCCCAAAGGAGACACATTAGTCCCAACTGTTCTTTTTTTTGTGTCCGGCACTCAGAGAGGATGCCATGGGGGGACCGTGGAGGAGGAGGAGAAGGTCCAGAGAGCCTCTAGCATACCTTCCAGCCTCACATCAATCTACTTTCATTAAAGCTGTTTGAACTCTCATGGTTTACTAACTTGCAGAGTCTTTCTGCTTCCCTTTCTCTTTTGCCGCTCCTCTTAACGTCAGTGGTCCTAAGGAAATTGTTTATCTTGGAAATTAGATGCAAGTGGCTTTTAATACGTCAAGCGATTAAGCTCAAATAAATTAGCAGCATGTAAACAAATGAATTTCAAAAGGACGGCAGGCTAAGACATTCTCATTACGGTGACAAACCTGTAGCCTCGCTCTCACCCGGGTAGCTTTTCTTTTCATAAGGCAGAATATGATATTATGGAAATGGATGGGAAATGACAATACATTTAATCAAAGACTGCACGCTTCCATTCATCTGTCTAACTAGCCATCCATCCCGTAACCGGCGAGGTTCACCGCCGAGTGTGTATTACTGTAAAGAGCCTCTAGCAGCAGAGGTAAATGATTCTGGTTATAATCCAAGGCACTTATGTGAATCAGATGATCCAGATTTTGATAGGTTCGTAATGGACTTTTCCTCTTCATTAACTGACTTATAGCTCCTGGATTTTATGCTTTGTAGTTTTAAATTGAATAATACATCTCAGATGTTAAAGTAACATTAATATTTTCAGAATCAATGTTAGTAAAATTTTATGTACACTGTTGTATTTGTTGATGGCTGCTGCTCGCAAATAAAGCCTCAATTTATAGACCCTGTGCTCTTTTCTCGTACTATTATCACAAGCGCAAATGCACGCCATAAAAAACTTTAATTAAAATTTTAATTAACACAGGTAATCAATAGGGTGTAACATAACATCTTGCATATTTCCACTGTGAAAAACGCACTCAAATAAACACAGAGGGACAAAAGATGGTTTTATGGGAGAATTTGTGGGACGTCCAGGCCTCCGAATCCTGCTCTTCACAGCTCATTACAAAGAGACATGGATATAAGTGATCTCTAAGCCATCTCAGATATTCCACCAGGGCCATTCTGGGTAAAGCAGATGCCTCGCTCACCCTAAAGTGACCTACGCCACTTATCTTGATATGCATGCGATCGAACTTACCAAAATGCCAGATAGCACTACGTAACCGTGCTCAATCTCTAGTAATGCTCTGTAAGACCTTTATCAAATGCTGCAGTTGCACTTAAGCTAAAATGTGATTCCGGTAATGTTTTTGAACATCCGGGGCATATTTTATGGCACCTAAAAACACTGCAGTCTAGGCCAAACCGGAGAACTTCTATTATCCTGCTGACATGGTCTATGGTGAGGAGTGGACACAGAGTGGAAAATAAACATTATTTCTCTGTGCTTTATCTGACGTTTGACTTTGAAAGCAAAGATTTAAAGACACTTCTGTGGCTAACAGTGCGCGTTTCACCAGCTGTAAATTATTTGAAGGTTGTAGCACAAACAACCTTGCCAGTAGAAGATATGTGAAATGCTTCCGTCTGCAAATGTTTCTGTGTGTGTATATACATTTCTGTTGCATTCGGAAACTTTTAAGAATCCCTTTTAGTCCGTTACTTGTATGTATTTAACTGATACTATGTATTGTAATACATTATTATTTGAATAGAAATACACTCTTAAAAATGATATTGTTTATATACTGAACTTTGAGCTACATATCATCTAAATATCCGAAAATCAGGTGAGAAACTCATCCCACTGACAGAAAAAAAAAACCTTGCAAAGGAAAGTTAAAACAGACAGTCGAAACAACTGTGCAAACATTTACTTAAAAATATTCAGACCAAACACTCCTTCGAAGCTGGCTAAACATTTGCCCATCCAATCGAGCTGTTTGCCAAAGAAATTCACGCCCAGGGTTGAGAGCAATGATGAGAGGGGTACGAGGGAAACTATTTGTCACAGCTGGGTTAGTCAGGGGTCCTGGGAGCAGGGCCTTTTATCACTGTCTGGCCTCTGAACACAACACGCATACCTGCACACTCAGAGAAAACACAGCTGGGCTCACAGCGGGCTAGACCTGTGAACGGATGCTACACACCACAGTCTCACCTCACAGCCCAGAAAACTTGTCTGTTTAACAATTTTTATAAGACTTTGTATCATCAAATACTTTATACTTGACACACCTATTCGATCTCTCCTCAACCACCACCATAATTAATGACAAAATTTTCATTTTGGGGGGAACTAACCCTTTTAATAATTTAAAACCTAACAAACGTATTAAATGTTATTGTTGAAAGTTGAATTGGTTTTATAATTTGTTATCTAACATTCACCCATTTGGGGCAGATTTACTGCAATATCAATATTCCTGAAATAAATGAGTGGCAAGCATCACATGTTGGTATTACATATTTCCTAGCATTGTTTCCCAGCTGCAGGACCTGGCAATGCATTCTGGTAGCAAAGCCAGCAGCAGCACCTCTGGCAAGGTCAGTTTTATGTGCTGTGGGTATGACTGCAATACCTCCCTGTTGTGAAGTATGTCGCTGTGCGCGTGTGTGTTTTTTTACGCGCTTGTGGGCAAGGGGTCTGAGCACCCCATGTCTTACTAACTGTTTCCATAACCTTGGGACTGACTAAAGTCTACAATGGCCGAGAGTGAAGCCTGGCAAGCAGACTGTGATTGAAAATTGCTTTATTGCTTTATATGCGATTCCCCATTCAGTTGCCAATCCATTTTATTTATGGTGTGGCAGGCCCTGGTACACCTGCTTAGAGCTAGTGGAGATTACTTTTGGAAAAAGAGAGAGAGAGAGACAGCCAATCTCGAGGGGCCATTAGCCTGACAGGTTCTCTCTCTCTTTTTCCCACCCCCTCCCACCCTCACACTCTCACCTGTCCTTTCTCTCTCTCACTCTCTTTCTGTGCTTTTCACCCATTTTTCCTGTCATAGGCCCCGCACGAACATCTCCCCAGAAGCTGAGGGCACTACTGTACTAATGTTACTCCAGGCTGAGGGTGGGCATGAGCTGTGGAGTCAGCTGCATGTGGTATTCTTCATCATGAGCTGGTAGCTGCTGAAAGGCGTTCTGTCTTCAGGTGCATTCTGAAAGGCGGCACTTAAGGGCATGAGAAATGAATAGGACAGGAGGGTTTGGGGTGTAGGTGCACTACTGGAAGTTTTTGAAAGTAGCATGGAAGAAAATAGGAACACTACGTACAAAAATACTTCAAGTAAAAAAGAAGAGAGTGGCTGATAATATACTTGCATATTTGAAAGTTTATGTATTTTAGTTAATTAGACTTCATCTCTAAAATGAAAATAAGTTTTGTTTAAATTTGTGCTGTCAAGCAATCACGATTAATCGCATCCAAAATAAAAGCTTTTGTTAACATAATACATATTTGTGTGTACTCTGCATATTGGGTATATTGTAAGGGATAATGTACAGCCAGCAGGTTGTTATCGCAGAATAAAGCCCGACAGGTTTATCAGCAGCCCAATGCGAAGCTTTATTCTGCAATAACAACTTGCTGGCTGTAGATTATCCCGCTTATTACACGGCTTCTTGCACCATAAAAGTAAGTAAAAAAACAATAAACAAAAAAATAATAATCATATAATACAATAATAAATCTTTATTTTAACCAGGGAGTCAGTTGAGCCATCTTCTATGCACTTCTTAAATCCACTGCTTTTGCTTTTTCTGTACATGTTGAAATTAATGTTGAAGTCCTCTATTTTAACTTGTGGTTAAGAATTTTTAAGCAACAGGATGGCAACAAACTGTCAGCAACAGCGGAGTGATCTAATAACTTAAGATGACTCATAGTACCCGGATGAGCCTGTGTTATTAGTTTTACCAGTTGTTATCTGGGAATAACAAACCTTGGAATGTGGCGACTGACCAATCAGAATCGAGTATTCCGCGAAGCCATGTTAAAAAGTATATATAAATACACACACGTGCAAGTATATATTTCAGAAAAATGTTAAGTTAGTATATTTAATATAATTATACTTATATAGTTTTGGCATGTAACTTTAAATGGCTCTGCAGTTGATTGGTTCTCTGCTGTACTATGGCGCTTTTCCACTGCATAGTACGGCACGATTCAGTACAGCTCAATTTTAGGGGGGGTTTCCACTGGGAACCGTACCTGGTACTTTTTTTAGTACCACCTCAGCCGAGGTTCCAAGCGAGCCGAACCGTTACCAAAATGTGCGTCACTGAACTTGTTGCGACACAAGACACAACAGACCCGCTAGATTTAAATCAGCACAGCCACCGAAGGATCGGACGCAATTGTTTTGTTTGAAGAAACTCGCCTTTTTGTATCAACCAAAAACGGCTGTTTCGTGGTCTATTGAGGAAGTACAGACGTTCCTCTCATTGATACAGAGGAGCGAGAGCTTGATGGGGCGATGCAGAATTAAAAATACTCCATTGTTGTGTGTTTGTTTGTGGCACGTTTACAATGATGTCACGGCAGTAGAGGCGGTGCAACTATAACGACACTTGAATAATCCCGCCCACTCTATAGCGGTACAAAACTGCATTGGAAAAGCAAACCGAGCCGAACTGAGCCATGTCTTAACGTACCACGCAGTGGAAAAGCGCCATTAGTAGCCAATGAGCTCTCTGCTCAGCATTCAAATGTATGACTAGTGTTTGCTGTAGCAATTCTGAAACGCGCTTCAGAAACCCTCCACCTTCCCCAGCTCCACCTGTATAGATTCATGTATGCTATAGGGCAGGGCTGTCCAAACTCAGTTCTGGAGGGCCGGTGTCCTGCAGAGTTTAGCTCCAACTACCCTCAACATAGCTGGAAGGAAGCTTCTAGTATGCCTAGCGACATTTATTTTCGCAATTAATCATTTGACAGAACTAGTTTAAATAAATTTTCACAACATTTTCTGTGATGAAATGCTGATTAGCAGTGCTAAAATGTGCTAGATAAAAGTATGTAAAAAAAACAAATAAATATGTTAAATAAATATGTATTTATATGTTTATGTTATATTAATCATATACAAAATATAGAATATTAAATTTAAATAATTACATAAATATGCAAATGAATAGATAAATAGGTTAACAATCATTTATTGTTTATAATTATTTATTTAATTACATTTAAACAATGAATAATGTACTGTTGCTTTTATTAAAATAACATTCCCCTTCACTGTATGTGCATTTCCTTGTGTTAAATCAGAAAGTAAAATGTAGAAAGTAAAAATAAAAAAGTAAAACAAACCCCAAACTGTTTTGTGTTGATATTAATGAACAAATATCATAAAATAACAATAACCAAAGTACTTGAGTAGTTTGTATCTAATATTTAAACATTGCTTGTAAAATGTTTTGCATTTCAAGCTGGAAATTACCGTTGCTTTATTGTGAACAGACATATAATAACCACATTGTATTAATAAATTAACCAGTAAAATCAATGCTGTAAAATAATTGTTTTATTCTGTTTGTTTGTGATAAACACAAAAACATTGCTTTATCTAATGCAAAAAAAAAAAAATTAATGAAAAAGTGCTACACTCTACACCCCAAGAGTGGTCATAAAAATAGGGAACAATGTACGTGTCAATATTAAGGTATTGATATTTTCTGTATTGATTTTTAACAGCCATTTTATCCTTATATTAAAATATGCAAGCATTTTGTTGTGAAAATTACTAGTACCTTTTCTGTTTTTCTACAGTTTTATTTTTTTTGTATTTTACAATGTAGTTTCTCTGCTCTTATCTGATTCATTGTAAAAAAACAAACAAACAAAAAAGTATTATGCAACCAACATAAGAATATCACATGCTCCTAAATAGTCCGTTTGTCTAACATGCAGTTTCCAATATGTACACAAACTCCTGCCCCGTGCTCGTGTTGGGATATCACTGACCTCACACCTCTGCCTTATCTCCATGGCTCTTTATCCTCCTACACTGCTCTCCTACACACACACACACACACAAACACCAAGGAATATCTGGCTCTCATACATATTTGTTTCCTTTTTAGAGATTCACAATGGGTGTTCTCTAATAACAAATCATTTCTTTCTGTCTAGCTTTAATCTGGCCTTGCTTGACAAGCACCATCCTTTTCGGTGAAGGGTAAGACCACTTAGAGAAAGGCCAATAAGCTCTAGCACAGTGCAGCCTGACGCGGGTGATTTGTCAGACCCCCGCCGCAGCGCTGGTCACCCCAATGGATTTATCTCAAGGTAAATGGAGACACTGCAGACCAAGGACCAGGGCCCTTTGATTAAGGCCCCTTTTTTGTTGTGTTGATAGATGTTGCTTGTGTTTATCTATTTGAAATGCCACTAAATCTGCGAGTCCAATGGAGAAAAAGAGTGCTTTGCAGTTGGGGCCAGAGTGATTTATGCCAAGCTATGCAGAGCAATATAGAGAGCGGTGGACCGGCGGTCTGATAGCGTTTTGAGGTTGGCGAGCTGCAGAGGGGGATGAAAAGGTGAAGATTTCATGAATTTCTTCCACTCTTCTTCACCACCATGCCAGAAGAATAACAAACGCAGGAGAGATGGGATGAAAATGTTTCAGGGAGAGGGAAAAAGGTGTCATTGGGAAGATCTGGGATGCATGGTGAAATTTCTCCTGGGCCGTTGAGCATTGAAGGTGAGGAGCAATATCAAGGGGAGGCAATCACCTCGAGAGCAAAGCCCTCACCCTGCTCTCTTCCAGCACCTCTATTTTCTCCATCTCTACATCCCTCTTTCAATTTAGATTCCCTCCACCTGCTCGCGGACTCACCTTCCTCGAACGTGCATTTAACAATCATTCTTTCACCTAGCCCTTCATTCCTCTATTTGTCGATTTATGAATAATAAAATAAACTTTGAAGTCTGTGTGATAAGCTCTTCTATGTCTCCATCACTAGATCTCTGTAGATCTCAACATTTTAACTGATTTCCAATAATCTTAGTGACCACATCAGATCATAAACTTCACATGAATATTTGATGGGTTATTATCCAGTATCATACAGATCAGAGTACATAGCAAATGAAAACAAGCACTGATTATATGTAGCAGTAGAGCAGAGTAATTTTAAGTGGGAAAAAAAGCACGTTAGGAAATTATATTTTAAGTAAAGGAGCAATTACAAAATATGAATGATGTAGCATTAAAAATATATTTTTAACCAATTTTATTTTTACACTTTACAGTAAGTTTCAATCTATCAACTTAAGTTAATACATCAGGTATCAATATTTTTTTTTACAGAATTTATTAATTTTGCAAAAGAAGATGACTCAGTTTTTAACTATTTAATCAGATTTAATAAAAATCATGTTTTTTCATTGTGTATTATGGTGAATCTCAATCAAACTGCAGTTGTGTTATTTTAATTACCTTAAAATAACAACAACTACCATAAATACTAATACAATTAAACACAATAAAAAAAACATGATAATGTATTTTTTAAAAACATGATTTTTGAAAATGAAAAACCCCTGAGTTATCTGCGTTTGCAAATAAACTTTAATAATATGCAGCTTATTTACAATTAAGTTATAAAATACTCATTTTAATTTATATAATGTAAATGCACTGGTAACTATAGAAATAATTTAATTGAATGAAGACTAAAACATTGTTCGTAGTAACTTTACAATATTTAATGTGTAAACTGATTAATGTATTGCCATTACAATCAAAGGTCCCACCTGGTCCCACTTTATATTAAGGGTCCCTAATACCTGTGTACTTCCATAGTAACTAGATGTGTATGTAACCACAGTGTAAGTACACTTAGTATCTGCAGCTGTAATATTTCTGTAACTACACACATGTAACAACCCTCAGAGTGGTGTGTGTAAGTACAAATGTGTAACAGGACACTGGTAACAACACTTTTTGCTAATGAAAGTACAAATGTGTAACTGGACTAACAGCACTTTTTGGTAAATAAAGTTTTACACTTTATATTAAGTAGACAATTGCTATGGATTTAGCATGTAATTACTCTGATGTTACACAGCAGCGGGCAGTAAATTAGGCTTTGCATATAAATTGTGATTGGTGTCCAGAATATTACACTTTATATTAAGTGGGCAGTTCCAGAGGAGTTACCATGTACACTGGTATGAGGTGCACCAACTCCACCTACTTAATAAAAAGTGGGACCCAATTAAATTTTGATCATGTTTATACACTGAAAAAATAAATAAATAAATAAATCTGGTGTGGAGACAATTTACCTCAGTAATTGCTTGTTAATTTCACAATTAATTAAATAATCAATATGTAATTTGTAATTTTGAAGTAAAAATAGTAGAATATATTTTCTTGTATGTACAACTCCAATAACCTGTATTATTTTACATTTTTTGTCTTTTGAACTATTTTTAAAATGTAATTTTAAGAATATTTAAGATGACTGATGAGTTACTATATAATATACCAAAAAAAAGTACAGATAGGAAATCTCTCCAATATCTTCAAGGAAACAAAAGAATTCCTCAGCAAGTCAAAAGTATAAGATTTAGCTATTTGTCACAAATTAATCATGTCCGTGAGCATGTTTGTACTTAATCCCACGCATACATAACATTAGCATAACACCAGAATGTCCCATGCCCTTTCCCCCTTCCCCACACTTAAACTAAACCCAACTTGAATCTCATCAGTGTCTGGCCTTGGCCCCCTCCTGAAGGTAAGAGAGCCCTGGTAAGCAAAGAACTGAGGGATTATACATCAGGAAAATACTGTGGGGCATATATCAATGCCAGCCGGACACACCCACTGAAATGAATTGGGTCAAATGAGAGCAGTGCGTTAGGGCCGGGCCCATTGACAGTTACTAATGCGCTGACCATCGTGGGTAATAGGAGTGTACAAATGGCGAGAGGTTTGTAAACTTTGCCTGCTTTTCCAGGCCCGGGGTGTCTGGCTGGCTGCAAACGCTGACTAAATCAACGTGTTCCAACGCATACAGACACAAGTCTAGGAATCCGTAGTGACTGTGAGAGAGCACCTTCCTCTGGAAGCTTCAGCGGTAAAAAAGACGACAGCGGAATGGACAAAAGTGGGAGGACTGAGAAGAGAGCGAGTTAATAGCTTCCCACACTTACCGTGAGCTCAACTTTTTTATGAGCACGAACACAGGGGGAAGTGTTTTAACAAGCATCAAGGCTGACTGTGCACACATTCACACTAAAACTCATAAACACGTCGCACACTCCCACAGAGGACGTTAATAAACTCGTGCAGACTTAAAGGGTTGCATTTCAATTCCCTGGAATATTTATAAATGTCTCACCGACACAAAAGAATAATTCAGGCAAAAATGAACGTTGTCATCATTTACTCATGTCATTCCAAATCTGTATCATTTTCCTCTGTGGAACAGAAGCCGTCCCTGTGGCTGTACCCTTTCATGAGGTACTAACATGTACCGTTTAAGTACATTTTAGGCACTAATATGCATCTAATATGCAAATTAGGTACACAGGTATACTTTTAAAAAGAATACAGCCTCAGTAACAAGTTTTGTAACTGGATGTACTGGTCACTCTTTTCAATACAAATTGAACGTCAATGTCAGTTCGACATTCACACAACATCAAATATTTAAGTTCAACCCGGTTTTAATTCTCAACCAAAAAATGGATCTATCATCAACGTTTTGTCAACTGGTTCCAACAATTGATTAAAAAGATTTAACTTAAAACTATAATTAATTCATGAATAACAAATCTTTAAGACAGTCTGGATATTAAGATTTTATATTTCAATGTTCCTCCCTCAAACCTAGGATATGGGTTCAGAAGACTTGAAATAAAATATAGTAGTCATATGGATCACTTTTATTAAACTAGGTATCACTTTAGAATAGGGAATGCTTATTTACTATTATACTACGATTTTTCCTCAGTAAGTTCCTAATTTGCTGCTTATAAATAGTTAATAAGTAGTTGTTAAGTATTGAGTACACTGTCAAAAACATCCACAAAATTAACCAGCAGTTTGCTGGAATTTGACCGTAAAAAAATGGTGACAACATTTCAGGTTTTGCTGTTTTAAGTTAAATTTACAGTTAAATACCATAGTTTCATTAACTGATGTTAATACACTAACCTAGTAAAATAGTGAAATCTGTTTTGTACCAGTGAAATACACTGATAAGCACCAAATGCAAGTGGTAATAAGAAAGTCACATGATACACCAAAGCCCATTACAAACTTTTAAATATAAACAGAAATAGAAGGTGCTGAAGTGTCATTTACACAAACATGAAACACCATCATGGTGAGGCTCGTTAAACTGAAATATGCAATAAACATTAATGTAACAACACTACATCTAACATACAACCTTAGTAAACATAACTGATAAGAAAAAACTAGGAAGAAACAGTTATTGCCAAGAAAAAAAAACCCTCAAACTAAATTTGAAATGCAGTACTAGGAATTGTGGGAATATCAGTTTACGTTTTTTCTTCTGTAAATTTTACAGGAATTTTACAGGTTTTCACCATTGCATTTTTTTTTTTTTTTACCGTTAAAAGAGTCATCAGTGTAGGATTAGGGATGTAGAATAAGGCATTGATATGTGCTTAATTACCAATGGCTGATATTCTAGTAATATGCATGCTAATAAGCATTCTAGAATAAAATGTTACTAACGTTTATGGTGTTGTGTGAGGACCCGATTCATTACAATTGCACGGAAAACAACATGAGTTAACTGAGGACTAGGACACGAGAGTATAAATGTAATTACAGTATTTTTTGGATGAACAAATCCTTTTTTGTTCAACAGACAGAAACAGACAAAAGACAAAATCAGGGTCAATGTTACTTATTCCCATTCCAGATGGCAATACCTTTAAAACAGTACCTCAGTTTGTGAAATAACTGTTAGCATGTTCTTATATGGCATGAGTTTGCTAAAAGACACAAACAAGTTATATGTGTCTTACGGCACCCTCCTTTCAAGATATCAACCAGAAAACGTTAACACCATGCTGTGGGTAGTTGCTGCGCTCAAGGGTAGCATGGCCTCACACCTGTGTGACGCAGTTTACACTCTACACTCAGCCAGGCACAATAGACTAGCTGTGTCGATGAACTTGCGCAGCGGCAAATGCTCCTCTGCCGGCACTTAGCTATGTGCCAGTGTGGTGCGAGCTGAACTGCGGCTTGGCACAAAACACAGAGCCCTGAAATGCAAAGCACAACTCTAAAAGCACACAACACCTGCATCCCTCAGATTTCACACACACGACCGCACACAAAAACACATGTACACTCAGTCGCTCCACCCCCTGCTAGTCCAGTGCTAGATTATGGCATGTTATTAATTGCCACCATTATCTGCAGCATCTTGGCTGTTAGCTGGGCTGCTCTCTGGGGGTGGGAGAGGGAGGCCTGGGGTAGTTGAGAGAGAGAGAGAGAGGGATGAAGGTGTAATGCCGAGCTGCCACAGATGCAATGCTCTGCCTGAAAGGTATTGTGAGATGGTGAATAATTGATCAGAAAACATTTTTCTTGGTCCTTTCCACCAAGCCACAAATCCTCCCTAAGCTCTCTTTAGAGATCCTGGAGCACATAATCTACTCCAGTACACCAGCTAAATAGACTGAGGGGAACTGAGAGACATTCAATAGGATGGTATTATGTAGGGTTAGAAATATATTACATAATATAATAATGTAAACAAATAGATAAACTTTCAAGCATTTGGGATTGGAAAGACTTCGAATAGAAAGCATTTCTTTTAAAGTGACCCATTATGGATGTTTGAAGCCGTTTCATTTTGGCATCAACAGGAAATATTAACAAACTGCCGGCGCACCTGTTGTCTCGAAGCAAGATCCCAATTTCACCAGTCATATACTTAATGTGTTAGCTTTTCAGAAAAATATAACAGTCTTTCTCTTTCAGCAAAGCAAGCCAGAAGAATTGACTCATCCAGCACCACACAGATTTTTGTCCAATCAAATGATCTCTAAATTACAATGCTTCTCCCACTGATACACATGCAACTGACTATCCTTCTTGCCTGATGTAGCCATTCTCTTCTCACTCCCAAGTCGTCACATTTTGACGCTGGGGGTTTTGCGTCCTTTTTCGTCGCTTTTTGACAATCAAGGTACCCCTTTTTCGTCACTTTTCGACGTGAAGGGTCCTCAGTTGTTTTCAGTTTTTTGGCTTAATGTGATGGTTTCTGTGCATATATACATTTATTATATAATTTTTTACTATTATTTGAGCACCGAACCCCACCCCTACACTAAACCTACCCACCTCGGAACAATTCCTCTCACAAATCAAACGTTTC